>JALPQI010019338.1:0-19193 GCA_025490895.1 Thaumatotibia leucotreta
GCCCTTTCCTTAATGGGCCACCTACAAACAAGGACGACTTCAGTCGATTCACCCAATAACATTTGATACATTTTTTTATATACATTGGATGTTTCGCAGAGGAAGAGAAAGTAACTTTAGGCGCTCAAGCGCTGGACGCCGCCTCGCCGGACGCGGAGCCCGAGCCTTCCCTCACGGCCGTCGCCGGCGCCCTGGGGCTGCGCGCCCAGTGGCACGAGCTCCCGGCTGAGGTAACTACACGCCTGGCGCTGGACGTGACTTTATTTCACACGAGTTTACAATTCTTGTACAGCCTGTGGTACACAATGTTTTTCATCCCACTTGTGTGGGATAAAACTACTCAAAAATGGTCTAAATAACTTAGAAAACTTTGGGATTATAGTTGCCGATTTCTAAGAATGAACTTTTGATAGCTATTAATCCTTATTAATATGCCTTAAGTGATAATAGTCACCATTTTTCCGATAGTCTTAACGTCATAATCTAAACTGTCAAATGTTCACTCTTAAAAATCGGCAACTATACATGGTCACGTGAGTATATAACGATGCACCAGGTGAGTTATACTGCCCTAATTGATCCTTTTGGACGCCAATGATACTTATATCGGCACCACAGTTTCAAAGTCAGGTTTTTAAATTTACCCTCTCGTTTTTCTTCCATTGCTGCGGATTCCTGTCCCCGCATTCCCTAACCCGGGCGTCCGTTTTACCAGAACCGGTATGTCGGTAGATGCGGCGGAGGGCACCGGCAACGTAGCTTCTGCTGTGGGGGAGCTTCTAGCTCCGGACCGGCCGGATTCGGCAGATTATTTTGAGTAAATAATTGCCCGAATGCCTAGGTGTGAGGTATGTGACCGAGCAATGGTGCTGTCCGGACAGACAGATTGATTGTCAATTATTTACGACACGCCTGGCGTGGCACCGAACGAAGCGCTAGGTCTGTAGTGACTAGGGCTGCCAACCTATGCGGGACGTCCCGTTTCTGGGGCCTCGAAGTATGGGTCCCGCAAAGGGTTCGCGCAGGACGCCGATTGTCCCGTTTTTCAGGGAACACTAAACAATAATAATATAAATAAATATCTTTGGACATCTTACACAAATCGACCTAGTCCCACGGTAAGCTCAATTAAGGCTTGTGATGTGGGTACCAAGCGACGATATATATAATAGATAGATACATATAGATACTTAAATACATACACAGCCATGACCAAGGAACAAATATTTGTGATAAATAAATACACAAATAATGCCCTCGCCGGGATTCGAACCCGGAACCTCCAGCTTCGTAGGCAGGGTCACTACCAACTAGGCTACGGAGGCTGACGAAAGTACTGAGCTTAATATTTGGCAATCATTACAGAAAATAGTTCCTTATGTATATAGTTTACAGGAAAATCTGTAAAAAGTGTAGGTACCTATTGTATTTTTTACATTTACTGCTACGGAACCCTTTGTACGCGAGTCCGGTTCGCGCTTGGTCGGTTTTTATCACTTGATACACTTTCATGCATTCGCATGTATGCGTCCCGCATTTTATAGTCATGTCCCGCCATTCATTCGCGAATGTACCGCATATTTGTGAACTATGGTTGGCAGCCCTAGTAGTGACTCCGTTGTGTTTGCAGGGCGGCGCGCTGTCCCTGCTGCGGCTGGCGCCGTCGTCGCCGCCGCTGGTGTTCTGCGCGCGCACCCGCGCCGGCGCCGCCGCTGAAGCACTGGCCTACCTGCGGCTCACCATGCAGTTCCGGGACCAGAAGTGAGCGGGCACTCACACGTGGCCGCGATTGCCTTTGTATGCATCTACCCTATTACTCATAAACAGGGCCCGTAACTTTCATGCCGATGACATCAATTTGACGTCACGCTCCATTTAGGGTGATCCGAAATAGTTTTATTGTTAAATATTAATCATTAGTCATCAATATTTACGTAGAAAACTGAATTCCTCTTTAACGTAAAGCAAATATCAAGTAGGTGTTATTCATTTCACGTGTAAATAGACTACTTTTGAAGTTATTTGTACATGATTAAAATGATTGACGACTAATGATTAATATTTAACAATAAAACTATTTCGGATCACCTAAATGGAGCGTGACGTCAAATTGATGTCATCGGCATGAAAGTTACGGGCCCTGCTCATAAACGTATATCTTCATATTTTGTGTAACAACTTTTGGCAGTGAAAAAAGCCGACAAATTCGCATTTACTATGAGCCACCAACAATACACACCTACATGGTTTAAATTTTCCGTCTTTTTCTCTGCCAGAGGATGTTGGAGAGAGTATACCACATAGTTTGTGTGTCTTGCACTATGAAGTACGCAAAAATATGTGACACGCTCTTATGTCAGTAAAAATAAGATTGCGTTAGATATTTTTGCGGCCTTGCAAAATACAATTACCTGTGACTGTATCTACGAAATCGGAAATATGTTCTTAGTCGCTAGATTTTCCTGCGAGTAAAATCCGTTTGTAAGTAGTACCACCAAAGGGTGCGGATTGCACATGGAAAGGTCCATTTTAAACACTGTGACAAGGTACCTTTCCGTGTACACTGACACATATATATGGCAGAGAAATTATTAAGGAAAAGACTAAATCTTAAAACAAATATATGTTATATTCTTAGTTTTAATTTTTCTTTTAATAAGAGTTTAAGTCGCATCATTGGAGCTAATTTGACTGACGATTTAATATTTAAAATTTGTTATTTTTACCTAGAAGGGTGAAAAAATTGTTTGATGTATAAGTGAGTGCCAAAATCTATTTTTATATTTTATAATTTGTTACAAGAATATGTAGGTACATTTGGAAGAAGTACAGGATATGAATATGTTATAAATGTAGTTTATAGATAATTCTAAGTTAACAACTTATGCTGGTGGATATATTTGGTAGAACAACAGTGTTTACTTTCCTTGCAACAGATCGGAGCGATCGGAAACAATGGCGTAGCTAGCATAAGAGCAATTTTACTCTTTCTTTAGCATTGACTGCCAGTGTTTTTGTATACAGTAGGCACTTACTATTGTAAATTTTAATTCGTAAGTTCTGAAAGTAATCAAAAATATATACAAATATTTTTTTAAATTAATGTTTTATTTATTTTCCCGGTATTTCCTAATAACTAGAGCTCGTTGCTCATCTAAAACATGGCACTTATTTTATGCCATAATAGAAAAAATATATAAGATAATAATTACTGTAAGTAGACATTCTAATAGGGTGTTAAATTATACGATGCGAAAAAGCTGCCTGCCACTACAATGAAACATGAAAACATAATGAAAATAAAAACTTTTATTCAAGTAGGACCTTAAGACATAAATGAAATAATAAACATTATAGAAATTCTTCAAACGCGATATAGGAAAACATCTTGACTTAGAAAATAAGAGAAATCACATCTTACAACTTATATTATGGGTTCACCAATAGATGGAATGAATTCGATCACGAAGACGCTGCTGAGCACTACCATAGCAATCAAAGACATGACTGGAAGAATGACAAGACACCAACGGATATCGACTTTGTCTGCAGTGAATTTGATGAGCAAATTGTGATAATTTTGAGCACACATTGCGTCACTACTTTAAAAAAATTAGTAACTGTAGCAATTTCCATTCACATTTTTAATATTTTGACAATATTTATCAGATTTAGATTATGAAATTCCTATTTCAATTTGCACTTTTCATAGATAGTATCTACTTGTCTATACTATAGTGACAATTATTTTGCCAGGAATAATAAATAAACTCTGCTATTGCAGCTATTTTGTTAATTTTTGCTCCCTAGCATGCAATTGCTGGCTGAATAAATAAACAAAAAATCCTTTAGGTCTCAGTTGCACAAAATTTACAGGTTTAGGTTAGGTCCAGATTTTGTATGCTATACAGGTATCCAAAAGCCAAATGTAGTACCATATCGTCGGGGATAGTCCAATACCGCGTAAGTACCAAAACAGATAGAGTCCAAATATCAAACAATTGACACTCAAAGGGTTTAGCAGCCTTACCGAACAAGAGGTGCCTTTCCCCACGGATGAGGTCAATATTTTAGGTGGTGTACTAGCAGGACTTAAGAATACTCCATGCTTAATATCAGCTCTAGATCTTCTTTTGTTTCAGAGTTATTCAAGATAATGTAAAATATACAGGGTGCCGTTGAAAGTGGCATATTTCGTAAACTGTTCAAGTTAGATCAACCAAACAAAATTGTGTTTGATAACAATAAAATAAACTACAAAATGCATATTTTTAACCTGCATCTTGTCCTTATTTTTCATAATAAAAAAAGGTTTCTTGTTTTTTTTTCCATATTTTTTTTTATTTCTCGCGGAGGTACACCTACAAAAAAAATATGCATATATAGCCACTAATGTCCACTGTATACATAAATAAAAATATTTCCGTAAATCATCGTGCGTCATGCTAAAAAAAAATTTTTTTTAGAAGTAGTCGTTACTGGCATACAAATAAAGTACCAGTGCAGTGTGAACATAAGTTAGTGTGTAGGTATACAATCTCTCAACACTTACCGCACAAAATATCATTGACGTAACTTGACTTATTAGTGCATTTGCTATATAAATCAGCCTCTTGTCCAGTTTGTATGCATTTTTTCTTTCCACAAATATTTTTTAACGTTTTTTCACAAGACTTACACTTAATTTTTTCCATTTTCCTACAGAAAATGCAACAAATCAAATGTCGAAAACAATACTATGTGTCAAATGTTTATCTCTCTTTTATAAAGCAAATGTACTAATAAGTCAATTTACGTCAATGATATTTTGTGCGGTAAGTGTCGAGAGATTGTATACCTACATACTAACTTATGTTCACACTGCACTGGTACTTTATTTGTATGCCAGTAACGACTACTTCTGAAAAAAAATTTTTTTTGGCAATACGCACGATGATTTACTTAAATATTTTTATTTACGTATACAGTGGACATTAGTGGCTATGTATGCATATTTTTTTTGTAGGTGTACCTCCGCGTGAAATAAAAAAAAAATGAAAAAAAAAAACAAGAAACCTTTTTTTATTATGAAAAATAAGGACAAGATGCAGGTTAAAAATATGCATTTTGTAGTTTATTTTATTGTTATCAAACACAATTTTGTTTGGTTGATCTAACTTGAACAGTTTACGAAATATGCCACTTTCAACGGCACCCTGTATATTTTACATTATCTTGAATAACTCTGAAACAAAAGAAGATCTAGAGCTGATATTAAGCATGGAGTATTCTTAGGTCCTGCTAGTACACCACCTAAAATATTGACATCATCCGTGGGGAAAGGCACCACTTGTTCGGTAAGGCTGCTAAACCCTTTAAATTAAATTTGTTAGTTATGCGGTATTGCACTATCCCCAACGATATGCGAGTTGTATATAAAGTCAGTAACTCCGTATGAATACATTTCAATAGTGCAATTTGTGCATTAAGATATCAAATACAAGATCCTGTCAAAGTAATAATGATAAGCGATGTTATAATACATCAAAACATGAAATTACCAACATGCTCAATCCAGGACCACATGATGTGACAAGGTCCAGCCGTAAGATTTCAAAAGCTACAACTATCAGTAAGCATTCTTCCATTGGAAAAAGTTATTAATTAGCCAGTTATCTATGTCACGGATGGTTCAACTCAGTCAGAATCCTCAATGCTAGAGGAGTTGCGTGTGCGGGTGGCTGCGGCGCCAGTCAGCCAAGCAGCCTTGGTGGCGGCACGACGTGGCGCGCGGCGTTCCGGCTCCGGTGTCGGCACCGGCGACGCCGCTGCGCGCGTCCCTCGGCCACGTGTTGCCCGGGGCGCGCGCGCCCGCGAACGAGTTGCCTTACCGCCGCGCGGTGTCGCCGAACGCTCCATAGATTCCTCATCACTCGAAACCACTACAAGAGCCTTGACAGCCGCTTTACTAGTCGCCCGCGGCTTTGTTTTAGGCGTAGGATCCCCAACTATATTCAGATCCACAAGCATCTTCAGTTGGTCGAGATCTGTAGAATCTAGAACATCCTTGGCTAGACGCATCCGCTCCGTGATTTCTTCGTCTGTCTCGGCAGTGGAATCGAGCAGCGCCTCCACAGCGCGGCGGCGATGCGCATCGAAAACCCGACGGAATACGCCGTCGTCGTGTTTGAGCGTGAAGTCACGCACGGCTTCGGTGGCGGCGCGCGCGCTAAGCACGGCGGGCTGGCGGGCTGGCGGCAGTGCGGCGTAGTACGCGGCTAGTAAGGCTTCAACATCGGCTGCTTCATGTGCCGCCCGAGCCACATCTACCTCCACTGCCTCATCAGTCTCTTTTCGCTCACGATACTTCTTCTCTCGTTTCATAATTAGTACATCATTTGGATTAGCAACCTGCCCAGTAAAATTCTGTCCAAAGCGCATCCTGTTGAAGTCCTGGCTTGGCCGCTCATAAAATACACTCAGTCTAACAAGTGGAAGGGTAGGCTGTTTGGGATGCCCACTGCGGAGATTGTTTGCCTCCTCAATAGCTTCATTGACTTTATTCTTTAGAAACTCTTGTACCTTCTCATGCTCATTGATTTCCTCCTCACCAAGGTCCTCTTCAGATAGAACTATGGTTTTAAAGATAAATGGCCGAACAGTTTTGAGTGGGATTGGTGTCACTTTATAATTGGTTCCATGAACCTCCAATAGAGCACAGTGCTTTTTCAATGCCTCTCCTGCAGCTAAAGATGTAGCTACAGTACTACCTGGCTGCACAACCATGAAATCGTCATTCTTTTCTCCTTTGATTGGGAACACTAAACTATCATGTTCATGACCCCAGACCACCAGATCTAGGAATTTTGGTAATACTTTTTCTGGTATGAAGTTACCAGGCCCTCGGTCCGCACGGTTCTGGTGCAGCACCAGCATATTGAACCAGTTGTTGCTGTCATCTACCATTTCCATCTCTACTTTCTTTTCCGCAAAGAGACGTGAGAGACGCTGGTCTTTGAGGTGACTGAGGCCATATAGTGCGAGCTGCGTGGAGCCTTTACGCAACAAAACTGGGGAGATACGAACGCGCGTGTAGTCACTCCATTTACCAAAGTAGTTTACGAGCCCAGTGATAGACAGGATGTCCAGCGAGCTCACACTACCCTGCCCGACCGGGTCATCATGGTTACCGTGGATAGACAGGATCGGAAACGATACGTTAAGGTTGGGGTCCTCGTAGTTGATGCTACGCGAGAAGTTCTCAAGCTGGTCAGACAACAGCTCTACGCGGACCGGCTTGTCGCCGAAACAGTGCTGGCGGATGAGCTGCGTGCACTTGAACATGCAGGCCGGAGAGGGCTTGGCGTGATCAAACAAGTCGCCGCCCAGCAGAACGAGGTCTACATCGCGCCCCGCCGCCTCAGCCAACACCTCCTCGAACGCAAGAAAGCTGTCCTCGCCGCGCACCGGGTCGGTTTCCGCATGGCCCAGATGAATGTCTGAAGCTATTAGGATCTTTAGTGTATTATCAGGGTTCCACGTGTCGGTGTTTAACATTTTGTTTAGTTACTTCACTTGTTATTCAAATAAATTAAATTAAATTAATGTAGATGTGAATAGTTTAACGTGAACACCCGCCAAATGTCACAATTTATTTTGTCAATTTTGATTGTTGATGGCGTCCTCTAATTTCTGAATATTGGTAACACTTACACTGGTCCGGATTGTGGCTGTGGCCGATAGAAATGGGTAATCCGAAGAATAAAATTGGAAAAATAATAACCAAGGAACACAATACTTTGATAATAATACCAGTAGAATACCATCATATGGCATGCAAATTTGCAATATTGATGCTGATTATAAATGCGGTAATATACAATTTTTAAATGACAAAATCCAACGACCCTACCGCAAAAATCTAAATTCGTAAAATTTAAGGATTTTTCTTTGTCACTCAAACGAAGGCGTCATTAGAGTGAGAGAGACAAATCCTCGAAATTTACGAATTTCGTTTTTTCGCGGTAGGGCCGCGGTTCATACGCGAAGTAAATGTCATTTGACAGCTTCGTTGTCAATGTCAGCGTCAGACTGCACATTTGACAGTTAGGGCTGAACGTCCGCTGATCAATATCGATATTCTCGATATATTATGTAATCGCTAATAATAACATTTAAAATGTATAATATTTCAAAATGATGAACTAATTCGCCTCAAAAGCCTGTATTGCTTCCCCTTAGAGTATTTTCAAAGGTGCCTAGCCTTATATACAATATTATGAAAAGAAAAAGAACGTGTCAACTGTGTCAACGTCAATTATTTTCTTTCGATAATTATTTATGTTATTTCTGTTCATAACAAATATTTTTAATAAATTATTATATTCATTTGTAATAAAACAATCGGAAAAATGGTTGTGCCTATAAATTGCAAAAAATGTGGTGCCCGGCGATACTGCCTAAGCTGCTTAAAACTAATTGGCGTAAGTTATAACCGCTATTCCTTGATGACAATTGATCAAAGAACCTCGTGGAAGTGCCGTTTTTGCCATGATAAATCTAATAAACCTTTCGTCTCGAAAATGTCTAAGAAATCGATTACTCCTATTGTTACTCCTTTGGTTAAACCCAGTACATCAAAAGCCGTTGTGGTGACCCCTTTGAACTTTTCCTCTATTCACTCTACGCGAAACTGTCCGGACATACGTTTAGATACGATTCAATTATAGAAAACTATGAAATTAACCAGCTTGCTCTAGAAATGAAAGCTCTAAGAGAAGAAGTCAGGCTTTTGAACAATCGATTCGCCAAATTAATCGACTCACATCCTGTCTGTAGTAGCTGTAACGCTAAACTTGTCACAAACAGATCCAGGCCAGAAAATTTGATCGCCAAGCCCTATCCTCCGAAACCACATGATGTCATACCAACGCAGCTCGCTTCGACTCCTCTTAACACTACCGCAACCGTCGACAATAGTGTTCCCTCTACAAGGACTAACAAAACATCAAGCACCAAGCATCTGAATCCCAAAATAATCCCCGTATCATCGGCTGCTATATCTGACAGTGTCAAAGAACCTTTGAAGAAAAAAGACCGTCCCGTGCTACACACCGATTCGGTACACTGTACAGCTGGTCCAGATGTCACATCGCTAAGAGCCGCTGAGCCATATAAATTTATCCATCTCTAGAATATGTCATTTAACCTAACGAAGTACTCACATATCTACAACAACTTTGTCCTATTGGAAACTGCTCCGTTGACGAATTAAAAAGTAAAGGCAATTACAGGTCCTATAAACTCACTATACTGGAGAGATACGTCGAAACTTGTCTATCTGGTGATGTCTGGCCGCTTAATGCTAGAGTAAAAAATTGGACCTTTTTTCGACGCCAACGTATCTCCGAAAACTAAAGAATCTACCACTGCTAACCTTAATTACACAAATCACAGTACCCAGCATCTAAATATCGTTTACCAAAATGTTCGAGGACTCAAGACCAAGTTACAGCACTTTAGACATGCTGTCCTTTCACAAGATGCTGACATTATCGCTATCACAGAGACTTTTCTTGATGACTCCATTAGCGATCCTGAAGTAGCCTCTGATGGATGGACCATTCTTCGGCGCGATCGCCTCAACCGTCGTGGAGGTGGAGTACTGCTCGCAGCACGCCCCGGCATCTCATTACAGTGACATATCGACCTAGAGACCATAGGCGGTGAAGATCTTTGGTGTTCTTTTACTCTTAATGATTTTAAATTTTATATAGCAGTTGTTTATATGCCACCAAACTCTAATGATAGTGCATATATGAACTTATTTCATACTATTGAATCTAAGGTTGATCGTATCGCAAAACCTTTCGTTATACTAGGAGACTTAAACTTAAACAGTGCATCGGTAAACATTTATTCCTATTACCATTACTTTCTAAATTATTGTGATATTTCGGACAGAAATAATATTTTGAATTTCTTAGGTAGCAAACTTGACGTAGCTCTGGTGCAAAATATTTGTTCTACAATTGTAAACAAAGTAACTGATACCGGTCTCGTGCCCTTTAGCGACCCTTACCACCCACCTATCGAAATTTTGATAGAATATGCTTTTCCACACTCTAAACTCAATTCCTGTCTTCCCCCTAGTAATGTTGACACCTCTCGGGATTGGAATTTTGCAAAAGCAGATTTTGCCCTACTTTACCAAAAGTTACAAAATTGCGATTGGTCTCCTATTTATAAATCCACAGATGTTGACAATGCTACTCAAGCTTTTTACCGCCTAATTTATAGTATATTTGATAAATGTATTCCCAAGAAAATACGATCACAAAAAAAGTCTAGGTTTTATCCTATATGGTTTACTTCTGAAATAATTAAAACCATACAAAAAAAGAGTTCGCAACACAAATTGTGGAAGTCAAGTCAACTAATGATACAAAATTTTACAATCTATATAGTGAATTGAGGACTCGTGTAAAAATTCTTATAAGCCAAGCCTACTCTGATTATATTAGAACTATTCAACAGAATATCAAAGTTAATCCCCAACAATTTTGGAATCATGTCAGCAGTTTTAAAACAAAAGGCGGATTTGAAAGTACTATTTCTTACGAAGGCAAAGAGTGTAAGGGTACTGATGCGGCATTAGCCTTTGCCGACTTTTTCTCTAGTGTATTTTTACCAGATGTTCCAACTTTAGACTCCGCACATGTTATAAAAAATGATTCCTCATCTTCGTCTACCCGAATCAGCGTTGACCAAATATCATTAGATGATGTTAATACCGCTATTAGTAAACTAAAACCTAATTCGGCTGTCGGCCCAGATATGGTACCTCCATATATCCTAAAAGCAGGCAAGGAGTTTCTTCTTTATCCTGTTCACTTTATCTTCAATCTTATACTCACCACCTGTAAATATCCAAACACATGGAAAATTTCTCGTGTCAAGCCTATTCCTAAAACTAAGGATTTTTCGAAAGCTGAATACTACCGCCCAATAGCAATTCTCTCTTCTTTATCAAAAGTCTTTGAATCCCTATTACATCTGAATATCTCCGCTCAAATCAAACCCTTTCTTTCTGATAGTCAACATGGATTTCGTTCTAGGCGTTCGGTTAATAGCAATTTATTATCACTAACAGATTCGATTTCTTATTCACTAGACCAAGGTTCCCAAGTTGATGTTATATATTTTGACTTCCAAAAAGCATTTGATCGCGTTGATAATGACATTCTTTTGGAAAAACTTACCTCGTTAGGATTCACACCAAAACTTCTTAGACTCATTGCCGATTATTTCAGAAACCGACAACAATTTGTGTGTCATGGCTTCTACGTGTCTCCACCATATCACACCCGTTCTGCAGTCAGCCAAGGCTCTATTCTCGGTCCGTTATTTTTCATTTTGATGATTAACGACCTTGAAAAGGTTGTTCTCAATTCTCGAATCCTTCTCTACGCCGATGACCTAAAACTATTTCGTAGCATAAATTCCCTTTCGGACTGTGGTTTATTACAAGATGATATAAATGCCCTGCTCAGATGGAGCATGAGGAATAAATTGCTATTCAATCTCTCAAAGTGCAGTGCAATGACTTTTAGCCGTTCTAAGTCTCCAGTTCATAACACATACTTGATAGACCAAACTCCACTTACACGCGTAAACTCTATGAAAGATCTTGGCGTAATTTTCGACTCTAAACTTACTTTTAACGAGCATATAACTTCACTGGTCTCAAATTGCTACAAAAAATTAGGTTTCATATTCCGTCACGCCAAAGATTTCACCGACCCACAGGTAGTGCAACTATTGTATACTTCATTGATTAGAAGTAAGATTGAATCGGCCTCTACAATTTGGAACCCACACGAAAAATCGTATACCTTGCTCCTAGAAAAGGTCCAGAAAACATTTCTTCGGTTTATGTACAAAAAAATATACGGATACTACCCCTTTCTATACCCCACAAAATTCTTACTTGGCATGCTAAACTGCAATTCCCTAGAAATTAGGCGGAATCTTAAATTAATGTGTGAAGCATCTCGAATTTTGAGAGGAGAATCGGATTGCTCAGATTTACTATCAAGGATGTGTACCTTTTATGTTCCTGACAACTACTTGCGTGGTCGCTGCCATCGCCTCCTAGCGGATGAGGCATCCCGCACGATGGCTCACCAGTTTTCTCCAATTGTTCGCTCCCGTATTCTGCTTAATAAATTTTTATTTTTTGCACCAGGCTCCGATTTGTTCGCGGATAACCTTGACAAACTTAAAAAATAATTCTTGCGTTTTTGTGAAACAGTAACATAAATGTGATAATTATGTATGTTATTTTTAACATAAGCTTCTTGTACTGATCAATTTATTATTGCTTAGTGTTTTTTATCTTACCATCTGTAACGCTTTGGCTTGTCAGCTGTTAGTTGTAGATGTATTAAATAAATAAATTATGGTATCTGAGACGTGATCAAAAAATGTTTTTGAGTGATTCAACTTTTTTCTGCTTGTTATTGTCCTGCTGACGGTCTTCTGAGTAACGCTGGTTTTATGCAAAATTATTTTACTTAAATTATACAAACATACATTATTCTGGTGTTAATAAACCTTTTTCTTAATGGGCCACCTACAAACATGGACTACATGCACGTTTTCATAACTTAAGTAGCTCAATTTTGCACATTAAGGAGATCGTAACCATGGCAGTAACAGACAGAAAAAAGTTGATTCACTCTTTTTCCATTTCTTTATACAATTACCAATTGAATGTCATTAGGTTCTAGATACATAACAGCCTTCGTATGAAGCATTCACGTGTGGTTAAAATCTTTCACTTTCCTTTTGCGTTTTTCTGATCTTAGGATTCTGTAACCAAAATGTCAATCATTTTACAAATCATTACAATCTCAGTAATTTTTTTTGTAACCGTATTCTCGTATTAGGAATGCACGACATCACAACAAAATCGAGTCACATTAACGCTTACAAGCAAATGAACTAAATGTCGTTTTATAAGGTTTTTAGTTCATTTGTTTCAAATAATTAATGTGTTCAGACTCTATTTACTTATACTTTTTTAAATTGAATAGTCAGAAATACAATATCGATAGTCGTTGCGTTTGGCATTATTATCGATATTTGTCACGCGCAGCTCTCTGAACAATCTGTGGAACATCTGTGGAACAATCCGTCCTGTCAGGCGTCAGACTGTAGACTGTCAGTTAGACAAGCAAGGCAGACAAGACATCAGACAGTTTACTTCGCCGTGAAATGGCGTACGACAATAGAATCGTATTTTAGTGTTTTCGAGATCGATTTGTCGTGCAAACGGCTATTACGCGATGATATGACATCAGTGTGCATGTACTCAGATGAATTACAATGCGATTATCATGTGAATGTGTCGGGTGTGAGGAAGAGAAAGTGTCGCGAGAAACGTTCAAGCCTTCAATGATGTGGATGAGGTCGTTTGCGCAAGCGACGGCAGCGCGCGCGCAGGCTGTCCCGGCGCGGGCGCGCCTGCTGCGGGCCAGACCTCCGCCTCCGCTGTTGCTCTTGCTGCTGCTCCTAGTGGTTAGTAAACAATAAACATTTTCCTACTTGACATTTTAATTTCATATTAACTTCTACCATGGTTCTGAACGGCTTGTGGATTGTTGTTTATCCAGTTTGATAACATAAACAAAATACATACTGCAGCTGTTAGTAAATAAACAAAAACACTAACTAAATTTCAACAATGCTTAATACTTGAGCTTTGTTTTTGTTATTTATTTAACTAAACCCTATTGGGTAATCCACAAATTAGAACTACTAATTAACTTAATGTCTAATGACACTCACTATCAGTCAATCAAAAGGTAAAACAGTGTAAAGGAATCTTATTGTTATTACATTTGTTTACCAATTTCTTAAATTAAAGTGTTCTTGAAGGACAACTAAGAATGTATTAGAATTTTATATTACTATGTAATTTATAAACTGCATGATCAAAATGTAATTAACTTAGGTGTAATTTCTTGGCAACATACATTCTTACACAGTAATTAGTGCCACTTCATTGTTATGACAGACACACATCAAAGCTACTCATATTTTTTGTCTTACTGTGGCATATAAACAATGTGATTCATAAACATATGAGACAATAATATAGTGATTATGAATATGTGTAGTATGCTAACAATAAATTTATATAAATATAATATGTGAGCAGCTTAACAAAAACTACCCACTTTGTCACTTGACATAAGGATACTTAGATATTTACCATTTGTATAAAGTTACAAGCTAATTCCATCCAGTTTTGTTTGTCTGTGTGTAAGACAAAATGTGAATGAAATTGAAACATTTAAAGACTTTTTTCAGCCAGTCTCACATCAGTATATTTAATCCTTTTTTGACAGTAAAAGGAAAGTTGTGAGTACAGCCTCCATCAGATATTTCGGAGCGGCCAGTGTGCTCACAAATATCTGATTAGCCCTCTATTGTCATGGCATTTGAGTACATGTTCAGATATTTTTGAGCACTGTGGCATGAGCAATATATCTGTTGGCAACTGTAAAAGCCTCCTCCACTTAATTCTCCTGATAATTTTGTGTAATTTATGTAAAGAAATACAAAAACATGGTGTGTTGTCACATACACGGTGCTCATGAGCATTCCGAAAGATTTTAATGCTGAATTCCTGAGAATATTTAGAGTGTTTAATGTTATATAAAATTTCCTGGATCCAGCTTGGTTCCAGAAATAATTAACCTTCTTTTGAAATAAGTTTTTCAACATAACTCGTCATAAAGCTTCTTTTTTATTACAATGCTACCACAATTTGTGTTCTAATATTACCACACGTTTTGCCTGACAATCAAAAATTAAGAATAGACTTGACGAAAAAACCTGCCCTAAAAAAACTTTTATAAAATTAATTTCATCAAATGGTTGTTATGATAAAAAGTATTGAAAATGTTAAAAAGTATTCAATAACTCTAAAACTCAAGAAAAAAAATTTTTTTTTGTGGAATTTGTGGATTAGGTCTCATAATATTTTTTGTTTATTTTGATGGCTAGAATGCATACTTAAAATCTTTCAGAATGCTCGCGAGCACCGTGTATAACGGGAATCATAATAATGAAGTATATTTTATAGCTCTCTCTAAATAATGATCAAGTTTCTAAGCAAGTTTTTTTATTGAGGAAATATTCTGAAAAAAAAAACAATGAATCACCCAATTAAATCTATAGAGTGGGGTATTCAAATGATGGACTTTCTTTTTCTTCTTTTACCCTAGTGGACGATTTAAGGTTTTAAGGGTTCTCTTGTTTTAAGATATATTTCATGTCCTCTCATTACCTGACATTTTATATTGATTTATTATAAATACTATATCACAGCATGCAGTAAATTTGTAATTTATATTTTATTTTGAAATTCAAAATAAAAACAAGCAAATTGGTTGAAGCAAAATTTAATTTAAACTTGGGTTGGATAAACTAAACTAAAAATGCTGCTAGTGTCATGAGCACCTTTGGGCGGGATGCGACCCAGGGAGGTCTTTTGTAATTAGTATAATGTAATATTTACAAAGCCTGTGGCGGATTTGTTTTTATATCTACCTGACAAAGCCTGCGAAGTGGATTTAAAAGAAATATTAATGTAATTTATTTTGTAATTATATGGCTTTAATTGGTCTGAATTGGAAACAGCTGGAAGAAGCTGCACAAGATCGTGACAAGTGGAAAACTCTTCTGTGAGCCCTGAGTACCTTATGAGGGATAACAGGAATGCATCATCATCATCATGTATAATAATAATTGATAATAAAATTGACATGTACATTTAAACTACTTAGCTATATATATTTGGAATCAGCGAATTTTTCTGCTTTCGTTTGGTCTGAGTTTTGGACAAAATTCAAACATGTTCGCTTAAAAAAAACAATTTGGCTTTCAACCCTCCTTATGAATAACATTTTCACTTTATTATTATACCTATTTCATAAATTTCATAATACAGTACAGAATAAAGTTATTATAAGTTATAGGTAACCAAAATACTTATAGCACGCCCTAGAACGTCATCGTTAATATGACGAATAACTTTCCCATCTCATAGCCAGATATGGTATAAACCTGGTTACAAATCGGTAATGATAAGTCCCGATTTCAAGCCTAACTAAGCCTATTAGAATTTTATTCCCTTTCGAAGCTGGTTAAATACGGAACTTTGGGTGGCTACGGTACTAATGGATTTTACATTGGTATTTCTCCAATGCTTGATTCTTGATCCAATGCATTGACAAGGTGCACCCCCACAGACCGGCGCATGGGGCGCAGACCTAGTCATCGAGATCCCCGGTTCCGGCGCCGGCGCCGCCGACCCTGGCGGCGAGTATCGGCTGGACTACCGGCCGCCGCATGGCTCGCCGGCGCCGAACTTCACCGTGCCGGCCCGAGCCTCCACCATCAACTTCCAGGGCTTGCCTGGCACGAAGTATCACTTCATGCTGTATTATTCCAATGCTACGTTTGCTGATCTTCTTACTTGGAATCAGACCATTATTACGGGTAAGTTTCTATTGTGGATATAAGTATTTACAGATTTACCCCCTTATTCATAAACGTCTCCTAACTTAGCAAGCCGCTAAGTATTGTTTGTCCCTTTCACTCTTACAGACATATTGATAAGACTGAAAGAAACAATACTTAGCGGCTTGCTAATTTTGGAGACGTTTCGTTTTATAAATAAGGGGGTTATTCGATGATTTCAGTTTAATTTCAATCTATAGAACCGTAGGGCCCATAGTTGCTTACCATTAGGATATTTGCTTATATCTTAATAAAAATTATGACTATACTTTTGCTATGTAAGTAGCATCACCTGCTTTTAATAAGCCGACTAGTAGCTTTTCAAGCTAACATAATAATAATTACATTAAATACACATTTACTATATTATATCATTATTTCCTCTAGCGGTATTTTATTTGATCCACAATGACCACAAATTACTTCTTCATTAAATACCTACAGAACCTATCAATAAAATGAATAAAATTAGTTTCCTCATGTTTTCCTCTTAGTAACGGGGTGCTCGTTTGAGTATTTGAATTATGCGCGCTTGTGCTATTTACATATGTACCGATTAAAGTCAAGGGTTCTTTTCCGCGATTAAATTTCGACGTTCGTGGTAGCCGATCATCGGCGTATACGATTTTTATTGAAATCAACGTTTCCATCTAGATAAGACTTAAGACAGCTCAAATTGAAAATATATAGGTATATTGTTATATTTATCGCATGTCATTTCCGTTATGCATAGCGCCCCAGCGACAAAGTAGTTCATTGACGCAATTCATTATTTATTTATGATTATTGCCGGTAAAATAAATGACAAGGTGTGCTCCTTCATAACTTGCAAAATTGGCCAAGTGTTGCATATTGTTCAGTTAATATTCTACTTTAATTGCTACAAGTTAGGGTAATTATTGCCTTGTAGGAATTAGTGAGCTAATTAGTGTACACAATTACTTACAGTGACTTTAATTTGCGTTTTAATATCTCGGTAACATTATGTTCACACCGAGAATGTTGATGCGCAGCAGATGTAAGATGTATTTTCTGTCACAGCACCGGAGCCGCCAACGAACCTGACGGTGTCCCTATCACGAAACAAACAGGCCACTATCGCGTGGGCACCACCGTCCCATGGCGACTACACCGGATTCCGTTTTAAGGTGAGAGAAAACAGCAAAATCTATTCCTAGTAGGTTTTCCTTGCACCACCGACGCACTACACTAACAACAAGCAGGTCACTTGACTATCGCGTGGGCGTATGCTAGATTGCCCTTCATAGGACAGGACAGACAGAGAGAACACGGCAATTTCTTCTAGGCGTTCCTTGCTGCAGCGCTGACAAACCTGGTATTGCCTCTGTCTTTCCTTGCAACAATCAGACCACTTTCACGAGGTTGCTTCCATCGTGAGTTGACAGGCGTCAAGTTGAGACCAATACAACAACTCTGTAGACTTGTACTCGTAGTTCTTATAGGACCTGATCTGTCGGTGGCTCTGTTTCGCACTGCGTTTTAGAAACAGAATATCGAAAATATCCACACAGAACTCATTTCACTAGCTCTACCCTCAGGCTGTATTATTATAGATATTCACATACATCTTTCGCGTATCCTTCATCAGTATTCCGTTATTCATTCTTTGCAAGTCGCCTAGGGCACCTAATCTCTTTGGGAAACATCTAGTTCAGGCATTAATAAAATAACTGACAACTTAACATTTAGATACGGTTTGAATTAAGAGGTTTAAGTTTCTCAACGTCGTTGAAAAAAAAACAAATAATTCGTAGTACAAATACGGGTCTTTCGCCGATTGCGCAGTTGTTGAGTCAGACAACCTGCACCGCCGTCACCAAAATGATCGCCGTTAGCGTTGCGACACTTACCACTTAGTGCTATAGTTTCACGTCCATCGAGTTTGCTTAAACTTGGTTTATTTTTATACATTCTTAACTAATATGACCTTAAAACTATGATAAACGGATAAACTCGCGTACATATATTAATTTAACTTCATCCCGACGTTTCCTGTAAAGTGTTCGAAACGTCGGAATGAAGTTAAATTAATTAATATACGCGAGTTTATCCCTTTTTACCATAGTTTTATTTAATGAGTAATAAATAATAATAATAATAATAAAAAATAAAGAAAATAGTATGGCCTTGTTCCTCGATCGCGCGAAAACATAAATTCGATCCTTATATTTTCAATACAGTAAGAATACTAAGGATTAATTACTACGACTACTAATAGTATGGTATTTAAAGGAATTAAAAAAAAGTAGGTACTCTGGTGATTATGTTCTATCTATGTTGTTAGTCAACGAAAGTTACTCTAAATTTAGCTTACAAGAATTGAACCACATATAAATGTTACAAAATAAATACATAACAACAAACAAAAATAACATTAGGACATATGGAATGAAGTTTATTAAAATCGTGAAAAAAAATAGCCAGTTCTCATATTAGTGACATGTATCTCATACCATATGTAAAAGATAAGCCGCGACAACCCTTTCAAAGTATGAAACTGATCAGCTGGTCACACATGCTTTCTCACGTTTATTTTACTCTACAATAACACATGTTTGTAGGCTGGCCCTTATGGCGGAAATGATTTGACGTCATGCATG
>JALPQI010019339.1:0-30068 GCA_025490895.1 Thaumatotibia leucotreta
ATTTGGCATGATTTACGACAAATTAGTATGAAAACAGCTTACTCTCACCAACTATTGTTAATAAGGAAAAGTTTAACAAACATACAAAGGAGTTTTACGATATGTGACGTTTCGTAGACAAAGGTACCTTATAGCCGCTCGGCGCTTACGCTATCATTGTGTCATTAACAGCAATCCTATACTAGTTTAATGCTGGGCGCCGGAACCGATGTCCAACTACAAGGAACCTTTACCTATATATTAACACCGGTACAAATACAGCCAAAAATATGAACACAAGATGTTACTACCTCAACATTAAGGTGAGTATTCCTATATACGTATTTTTGGCGCTTATGTGTCAATATTATCAAACGTGACTTATGGAAGATATGTACTTAAATTTAAAATAGTTGAGGGGAAAAAACATTATGTTCTGAAAAGTTATTTTATCTTAGTATTATATCAATTCTTTTGGCAGTGAAAAGCGACATTTAGACTTACGATTTCATCCAAAACTATTTCTTGACATAAATGTCAAGCGAGTTCATATAAAGAAAGAAATAACAATACTATGTCTAAATCGTTTCTGATTTACTATATACAGGGTGTAAGTCTAATACGGGCGAAGCTCTTAACGGGTGTTAGTTTACGACATAATAAGTACCTTCAAATAACTTTTACTTAAAATTAGAGCAACAAAATTTTCCATACAAAATAATTCGGCGCGCAATGTAGAGCAACATACGCGAGTTAAACACTCGATGACAGCTAATTTCAAAAGCAGATGACATAACTGCCATATCAACAATAACAAATGTTCATACTTACATTGCTGCTCCGATAATCTTAAAAAAAATCTGTCGGGTCATAATTGAGAGTAACTTTAAAAAAACCTTGTAATCCATGATTACACTAGTGAATCCTATGCCTGGTTTAATTGATCGCCCGTATTAGAATCTCTCTAGCAGACCCATTTTCAACTTTATGATGTTGATAATAAGGATCATGGTACGTGATCGATAGTGGCAGAGGGTTGAAGTAGACAAAAACGGGACTTTTTGGCTATGGTTTCGTTTGTCATAACAATTAGCTGTGTAGGAAGACTATGGTTTACTGTTATAGTGGGTTTTTTATTAATATACTTACATAAATATTACATCTTATAATAAATTAATGATTAAAAACCTAGTGGGATAACAGAAAGCTTTTATTGAATATGCAAATGTGTAACAAGATGTACAAATTTTGGATCCATCTATAATACTTCGAGTACACTTTCCACATTGGTAACTGCTATGTAAGTGTGATAGAGATGAATTTATAGATTCTAACATGACAGCATTTTTATTTCGCAATTAGAATTAGAGAATGAACCCATAATGTCATTGTAAAAGCTAACTAATAGCTTTTTGAACAATTATGAAGTATGACTTATTCAGTTAGATTAAAGGCAAACAATAATAGGAATACTAAGACACGTAAAGTAGAACCAATTATCAGGGCTGTATAACGCCATTACTTCTGTGTCATAGATACGGCTATAATTTTTGTCTGTGTCAAGTATTTTATACTCTCGTTTCTTTTTAATTTCTGATACAATACTATAAGCTTGTTTGTGGGACCGTTGTTAAGTGAGTTTCAGTCATAATTTGGATAAAGCTAAAGTACAACTAAGTAACACAGTTAAGTACACACACCTAATCCGTGTATGTTTTAGATAAATGCAATAAAATCAGATATACTTATTTTTGGTCGAATCTAAACGTAAGACTAAAATACAAATATTCATAATTAGTATTATTAAACGCATATGTGTCAAGTAAATTGCAAATGTTTAAGCGATACTTAAATTAACGTAAGACATAATCTAAATCCTCACAAGCATTTGCATGCCATGAACATGAAATAAATTTAATTTCAATAATAAAACTATCATAATCAGTGTATAAGTAAAACTAGATTAAATCTTAGTATGTTGGAAAGGCAGAGTGGTAACAATATTTATAATACATTTCGATAATATCAAACCTTATTGCAAGGAAATAGGTTACATAAAGCACAGCAAATTATTTTACATCTATAGAAATGTTTGATGTTGTCGAATGTTGTTATGATTAAATATTGAAGCATTTCCGAGCACATAATTATAAACCTTTGAACTATTTTGTGAGTCATGTGTTTACAGTGATAGTTAAAGAAGATTATGTTGATTGATGATTATGTTCAGTTATCGTCAATCTTCTATCTACTAAAAAAATATATATGCAACGGTCGCCTTAAATTATGCGCTCACAGCTCAATCAGAATTTTCATGTCTCTTTGTGTTTTTTTTTATTGAATTATTTATTCGCAATGAAATCAAAAAGTTTAATTAAATACATCGATGATTTTGATTACTAAGATCACCACACACTGAAGCGCAATTGTTTAATTCTTTGAGTCCATTGCTTATTTCTTTGCATTCACGAATTGTGCTTATGTAAATAAAAAATATAATTTCTGGAGATAACATGACTTTTTGTAGTATAAAATGGTCTATTCTCTTCGGAAAGTTGTATTTGTATACATTATAGTATTTGAAAACATCAAATGTTATATTTCAGGTTCTATATTTCTTCGATGCTTTGCTGGCCGATGCAGCGATTATCTTTTAAGCACCATTAGGTAGCTGAAATCATTTGATCTTGAGATAATAGTGATAGTTTCATCCCTTGTATGCAAAATCGCAATAACTTGAATTTGAACTTGTTGTTGACTTAATATCCCTATACAGATGTAGTGCAAAATCCTTTCTCTTCGGCTTTTTACGGAAACGCCCGATTTAATCTCCTTGTCTCAACTAGCTTCAGTGTAATATATACTGAAGTTCATTGTGACAGCAACATGAATTCGGATGTTTCCGTGAAAAGCCGAAGAGAATTTTGTACTATATCTGTACTGGGAAACGGTATACAAAACACAACGGATAAAAGAAACAGGCCAAGAATCGAATGGTTTGAGGAAGCGCTAATGTCCCGGCCACGACATTGGTCTAAGGCGACCGGCTTAGCGGAAAACGTATGGTGCTCCCTCTCGTACCCATATCGGCATCCCGCTCCAACTCATGGATTCGCTCGCCGCTGCTATGCTATTCTCTTATTGACACATTCGACGCTGCGTTCGTCAACGAGCTCGATGTCGAGACAGCCTTGTCTAAAATCCTAGCTGTTTGATTTGACATTAGGAATCGAGGCTGTGAGCGAGGTTGTGGGCGAGTTCGTCGCTGTTTTTCGTTAGAGAATACGTAGTTCATACATTAAACGTCAAACTTTCGATGCAATGTAGTTCCAGCTCACGCCGCATTCGTCGCCGAGCACTAGTGTCGTTTAAAGTACATTAGTGAATACCATTTTTAGGCTCGACGCTGCCGCAGCACTGACACAGTGCTGTGGCTGTGTCAGTGTGCTGGTCGCCTTAGACCAATGTCGTGGCCGGGCCGTAAGTGGTTTGCTTGCTTACAAGGGGGATTTTATTGATGACCAGGGCCCGTAACTTTCATGCCGATGACATCAATTTGACGTCACGCTCCATTTAGGGTTATCCGATAGTCCATAGTTTTATTGTTCATTATTAATCATTAGTCGTCAATCATTTTAATCATGTACAAATGACTTCAAAAGTAGTATATTTACTCGTGAAATAAATAATTCCTACTTGATACGTGCTGTACGTTAAAGAGGAATTCTGTTTTCTACTTAATTATTTAAATGTGTTAACAATATCATTTAATAAAATGTATGTATAAACACAAATCAAATAGTTTTATTTATGTTTCACGTATCAAGTAGGTGTTATTTATATCAAGTGTAAATATACTACTTTTGAAGTTATTTGTACATGATTAAAATTATTGATGACTAATGATTAATAATGAACAATAAAACTATTTTGGATCACCCTAAATGGAGCGTGACGTCAAATTGATGTCATCGGCATGAAAATTACGGGCCCTGTTGATGACCAGTGAAAATGCTAAACATCACCGAGTTAAACGTGGTGGGGGCTGGCGACGGCTCCTTTGGAACACTGGGTCCTTCAGTCAGGTTGCGTTCAGTCAGGTTGCGTTGAAGGTGGTGTGTATTTTTTTCTTTCTAATTTCTAAATGTCATGTTGCCTATGTCGCCTTAAAGCAATCTCGTGGCCGGGCCGTAAGTGGTTTGCTTGCTTACAAGGGGGATTTGATGACCAGTGAAAATGCTAAACATCACCGAGTTAAACGTGGTAATTAAAAATAATGAAATTTCAAATAGTGAAATTAGTGAAATTTTATTCCCTAATTCATAAACGTTTGTTAACTTAACAAGCCGCTAATAATTGTTTGTTCATTTCGGTCTTAACAATGTGTCCATAAGAGCAAAAGCGACAAACAATTATTAGCGGCTTGTTAAGTTAACAAACGTTTATGAATAAGGGGGTTAGTCTCTCTATATAACCTTAGGCATTTACAATTACATAAGAGAATAAAACTATCAAAAGGCACCAAAAAGCAAGACCAGTCAGGTTGCGTTGAAGTTGGTGTGTTTTTCTTTTTAATTTCTAAATGTCATGTTGCCTATGTCGCCTTAAAGCAATGTCGTGGCCGGGCTGTAAGTGGTTTGCTTGCTTACAAGGGGGATTTGATCACCAGTGAAAAGGCTAGACATCACCGAGTTAAACGTGGTGGGGGCTGGCGACGCGCGGCGGGGTGAGCGCGAGGCGGTGCTGGCGCGCGGCGTGGTCGCCCGCGGCGGCCGCCACCGCCGCCTCCAGCTGTGCTCGGAGCGCGACCAGCTCGCGGCTCCTTTGGAACACTGGGTCCTTCAGTCAGGTTGCGTTCAGTCAGGTTGCGTTGAAGGTGGTGTGTATTTTTTCTTTTTAATTTCTAAATGTCATGTTGCCTGTGTCGCCTTAAACCAATGTCGTGGCCGGGCCGTAAGTGGTTTGCTTGCTTACAAGGGGGATTTTACTGGTCAGTGAAAATGCTAAACATCACCGAGTTAAACGTGGTGGGGGCTGGCGACCTAAGATATCTATACTGCTTATCTCAAACATGCAATTGCAAAGCAAAATATTTTTTAGAGCTGTAGGTATCTCATTTAAACTGTGTTTCTCAGCTCAAAAATAGTGAAATTTTATTCCCTAATTCATAAACGTTTGTTAACTTAACAAGCCGCTAATAATTGTTTGTTCATTTCGGTCTTAACAATGTGTCCATAAGAGCAAAAGGGACAAACAATTATTAGCGGCTTGTTAAGTTAACAAACGTTTATGAATAAGGGGGTTAGTCTCTCTATATAACCTTAGGCATTTACAAACTCTCAAAAGGCACCAAAAAGCAAGACCAGTCAGGTTGCGTTGAAGTTGGTGTGTATTTTTTTTCTTTTTAATTTCTAAATGTCACGTTGCCTGTGTCGCCTTAGACCAATGTCGTGGCGTAAGTGGTTTGCTTGCTTACAAGGGGGATTTGATGACCAGTGAAAAGGCTAGACATCACCGAGTTAAACGTGGTGGGGGCTGGCGACGGCTCCTTTGGAACACTGGGTCCTTCAGTCAGGTTGCGTTCAGTCAGGTTGCGTTGAAGGTGGTGTGTATTTTTTTTTCTTTTCAATTTCTAAATGTCATGTTGCCTGTGTCGCCTTAGACCAATGTCGTGGCGTAAGTGGTTTGCTTGCTTACAAGGGGGATTTGATGACCAGTGAAAATGCTAAACATCACCGAGTTAAACGTGGTGGGGGCTGGCGACGCGCGGCGGGGTGACCCGCGGCGGCCGCCACCGCCGCCTCCAGCTGTGTTCGGAGCGCGACCAGCTCGCGGCTCCTTTGAAAAGGCGCTCCTCATTTGTTCGCAGGCTACGTGGTTTGGTTGTTTACAAGGGGGATTTGATGACCAGTGAAAATGCTAAACATCACCGAGTTAAACGTGGTGGGGGCTGGCGACGCGCGGCGGGGTGAGCGCGAGGCGGTGCTGGCGCGCGGCGTGGTCGCCCGCGGCGGCCGCCACCGCCGCCTCCAGCTGTGCTCGGAGCGCGACCAGCTCGCGGCTCCTTTGGAAAGGCGCTCCTCATTTGTTCGCAGGCTACGTGGTTTTCTTGTTTACAAGGGGGATTTGATGACCAGTGAAAAGGCTAAACATCACCGAGTTAAACGTGGTGGGGGCTGGCGACGCGCGGCGTGGTCGCCCGCGGCGGCCGCCACCGCCGCCTCCAGCTGTGTTCGGAGCGCGACCAGCTCGCGGCTCCTTTGGAACACTGGGTCCTTCAGTCAGGTTGCGTTCAGTCAGGTTGCGTTGAAGTTGGTGTGTATTTTTTTTCTTTTTAATTTCTAAATGTCACGTTGCCTGTGTCGCCTTAAACCAATGTCGTGGCCGTAAGTGGTTTGCTTGCTTACAAGGGGGATTTGATCACCATTGAAAATGCTAGACATCACAGAGTTAAACGTGGTGGGGGCTGGCGACGCGCGGCGGGGTGAGCGCGAGGCGGTGCTGGCGCGCGGCGTGGTCGCCCGCGGCGGCCGCCACCGCCGCCTCCAGCTGTGCTCGGAGCGCGACCAGCTCGCGGCTCCTTTGAAAAGGCGCTCCTCATTTGTTCGCAGGCTACGTGGTTTGGTTGTTTACAAGGGGGATTTGATGACCAGTGAAAAGGCTAGACATCACCGAGTTAAACGTGGTGGGGGCTGGCGACGCGCGGCGGGGTGAGCGCGAGGCGGTGCTGGCGCGCGGCGTGGTCGCCCGCGGCGGCCGCCACCGCCGCCTCCAGCTGTGTTCGGAGCGCGACCAGCTCGCGGCTCCTTTGAAAAGGCGCTCCTCATTTGTTCGCAGGCTACGTGGTTTGGTTGTTTACAAGGGGGATTTGATGACCAGTGAAAAGGCTAGACATCACCGAGTTAAACGTGGTGGGGGCTGGCGACGCGCGGCGGGGTGAGCGCGAGGCGGTGCTGGCGCGCGGCGTGGTCGCCCGCGGCGGCCGCCACCGCCGCCTCCAGCTGTGCTCGGAGCGCGACCAGCTCTGCTATTCTCTTATTCACCCATTCGACGCTGCGTTCGTCAACGAGCTCGATGTCGAGACAGCCTTGTCTAAAATCCTAGCTGTCTTATTTGACATTAGGAATCGAGGCTGTGAGTGAGGTTGCGGGCGAGTTCGTCGCTGTTTTTCGTTAGAGAATACGAAGTTCATACATTAAACGTCAAACTCTCGACGCAGTGTAGTTCCAGCTCACGCCACATTCGTCGCCGAGCACACGTCGTTTAAAGTACATTTAGTGAATACCATTTTTAGGCTCGACGCTGCCGCAGCGCTGTCACAGCGCTGACAGCAAGGCGGTTTCCTTAGTGAATAACACTGCTGCTCGCGGCTGCTTTGGAACACTGGGTCCTTCAGTCAGGTTGCGTTCAGTCAGGTTGCGTTGAAGGTGGTGTGTATTTTTTTCTTTTTAATTTCTAAATGTCATGTTGCCTGTGTCGCCTTAGACCAATGTCGTGGCGTAAGTGGTTTGCTTGCTTACAAGGGGGATCTGATGACCGGTGAAAATGCTAGACATCACCGAGTTAAACGTGGTGGGGGCTGGCGACCTAAGATATCTATACTGCTTATCTCAAACATGCAATTGCAAAGCAAAACATTTTTTAGATCTGTAGGTATCTCATTTAAACTGTGTTTCTCAGCTCAAAAATAGTGAAATTTTATTCCCTAATTCATAAACGTTTGTTAACTTAACAAGCCGCTAATAATTGTTTGTTCATTTCGGTCTTAACAATGTGTCCATAAGAGCAAAAGGGACAAACAATTATTAGCGGCTTGTTAAGTTAACAAACGTTTATGAATAAGGGGGTTAGTCTCTCTATATAACCTTAGGCATTTACAATTACATAAGAGAATAAAACTATCAAAAGGCACCAAAAAGCAAGACCAGTCAGGTTGCGTTGAAGTTGGTGTGTATTTTGTTTCTTTTTAATTTCTAAATGTCATGTTGCCTGTGTCGCCTTAAACCAATGTCGTGGCCGGGCCGTAAGTGGTTTGCTTGTTTACAAGGGGGATTTGATGACCAGTGAAAATGCTAGACATCACCGAGTTAAACGTGGTGGGGGCTGGCGACGCGCGGCGGGGTGAGCGCGAGGCGGTGCTGGCGCGCGGCGTGGTCGCCCGCGGCGGCCGCCACCGCCGCCTCCAGCTGTGTTCGGAGCGCGACCAGCTCGCGGCTCCTTTGGAACACTGGGTCCTAGAGAATTTCAAATTATAGTATCGTAACGTTAAATTCTCAATTAGACACCGACATAACTGTTATCGATAAGTCTTATTGTAGTTGATAGACAAAATTAATAAATAAAAAAAATTGCTGTAGCTTAGAGATAAATTAACGAATGCAAATCATACTCAAAATGATACATAATTGACAACATTTCATATTTTTTAGTGCAAGTTTTTATTGTCTGTTTTGAAAGAAGTCAATATTAAAAGATACACGTATTTTTTACTTTTCAATTAAATTGCAAATTTAGTGAGAAAATCCTCTTTTATTACTACTTCGAGCAGAAAGAGCGTAAGTTACAAATGTCAAGAATCAGCTAAATGACGTCACAAGTGATGTTTCAAACACATAAGAAAACGACGAAAATCGGTGACAAATGTCAAGTGTCACTGCCAAACACAAGAGACATTCCAACCGCAAGATTTTTTGGTTATAGTGGTATCTCTGAATGTGTCATCTCTGATGTAGCATGTCAGCTATGTGACGTCACTTCCCCTTTAAAGTATTATTGCGATTTTTTACATAAATATTGCGATCAAAAAATTAAAAAATATATTTTTGTGATCTACATGCGTATATCTCGAAATGGTTTTCGATTTAGGGACATTGAAAATTTTGAAACGTTGTCAATTATTTCATATCTTGTATTTAGTACCCATCAAAATATATCATAGAAAATGATTAATATGAAATACAAGATACTTAGGAGAAAGCCTAGATGGGTCCTGTATTTCTTGGTTACCTGTTTTTGAGAACGCATTTGAGCAGTTATTCGCAGTGAGGGAGTTAGCATTTTTATGAGAACAGGATGAACTCATCGATAGCAGTTAGGTCGATGTTTAATTTTGACAATCTCTCGTTCTTGCTAGAAAAATATCGAGGTATAAATATGACGTACCTGTTGTCTCATTGTGGGATTCCACCGGCAATAGAGCGCCTTCCATGGTTTGATGACTCTAAGCGACGCCACTGGTACGAGCACCACCTGATTTTATAATGAGATATTAAACGTTTCTTATTCGTGAATTACAATGACACATTCGCCGCATGCAAAGAATTTCCGTTGCCTGGTAACGTTATACTTTGATTCGGCGTCCGCATTAGGCGAACGACGAAGTATAATTGCCGCATTAGCTCTCATTTATAAACTTCAAAAAGATAATTGCCGATTTTATTAAATAATGAAACTATATATTTAGATGATAGTGGACATTTCCTTTTCAGTACAGATAGTGCTTTATTTACGCGCTAGTGCGAGAAGTGGTTAGAGTTAGTTTTTGTCAGACCGAAACTACGGAGGGCCATCTGTACTAAAAAAAATTGGTACACGTGCGAAAAGGAAATTATTTTCTTTGACACTTGTATAGTATTATCAAACCACTATGAGAATGTGATTCGAAAGTACTGACACAACAGTGTATAAGTCAATCTAGGATATAGTCATAGTTATATTCATACATTCATAGTTAAAGTGCATAGACTTACAGACAGTAGATAATCACTAACTACATCTATAAATGTGTGTTGTGTCAATAGTACTATCCTATCCCCTTCTGATCCCGGTTTGATAAGAATTTACTATTTTTTGACCCATTCGTCATGCCTATTATTGAAAGACCGTATGTACATTCGCGAGGACTATGTTCTGGTACGTATGCGAATATGCAAATAACTCTATAAATAATTCTTTTCTTGGTAAATATTGTGTCATTTGTTGTGACAACAGTACTATCCAATCCCCTTCAGATCCCAGTTTGATAAGAATTTACTATTTTTTTACCCATTCGTCATGCCTATTATTGAAAGACCGTATGTACATTCGCGAGGACTATGTTCTGGTACGTATGCGAATCTGCAAATAACTCTATAAATAACTCTTTCCTTGTTAAATATTGTGTCATTTGTTGTGTCAGCAGTACTATCTAATCCCCTTCTGATCCCAGTTTGATAACAATTTACTATTTTTTGACCCATTCGTCATGCCTATTATTGAAAGACGACCATATGTACATTCGCGAGGACTATGTTCTGGTACGTATGCGAATCCGCAAATAACTCTATAAATAACTCTTTCCTTGTTAAATATTGTGTCATTTGTTGTGTCAACAGTACTATCCAATCCCCTTCTGACCCCGGTTTCATAACAATTTACTATTTTTTGACCCATTCGTCATGCCTATTATTGAAAGACCGTATGTACATTCGCGAGGACTATGTTCTGGTACGTATGCGAATCTGTGACTACGTACCTGTGGCCGCGAATATGGTCCAGGCGGGGACGCCGGTACCGACGACGCGGGGCCCCAGTACAGCGGGTTCAGGTACAAGTCCTGTCGGCTGTTGATGTACGACCACAGCGACACTGTCTTGGTTTTCACCTCTGTAACAGACGAATTCGTTGCCTGAAATGACAAAATTTGGCCAAGAACGCCAGAGACAAAAAAAAACTGGGACACTTTAAAGAACGCCTTGACTCGAAGAGGGGTCACGACGGAAATAATTTGATATGAGTTTTCATCATCAGCCTATGATAGTCCACTGCTGGACGTAAGCCTCTCCTATTAACAACGCGTATAGACGCATTAGGAGGTAAATGCCCATAATCGCCACGCTGGGCAAGCGGATTGGCGATCGCAGTGATGTGTCCATTCCATTATGATGACGCTGCTGCCCATCATCAATCTTTTATCAAATAATGGTCAGTGACGCTTCAATCCCTTAGTCGACTCTTACGACACCCGCAGGAGGAGTTGGGGTGGTGACAAATGTATTGTTACTGCCGTCACCACACGGCATATATGAAAAAAATATGAGTTTTATATTTCACTCTGTTTTTTCTATATTTTACATGTAGAGAAACAATAAATGCGTTTTAATTTTATTTATTTTGTTTTTCACTTTAAAGCTACTTAGGACGCATAATGCACTCACTAATAATGGATATGGAACGTCCTTTCTCAAATGGGCCTATCGAGTACCTAAAGTATAACAAGAACGAGGGTAGAGACAGAAAGTAGAGAAGTAATTTGAGAGCGGGACAATGGTCCACGGCGAGCGTTCCATCTCGCTTTTATCGCACCTAGCTCTCAAAACGTGTGTTTGATCGAGCTTTTAGCGATAACTATAAGGCCGGGATTACATCTGTAGGGTCTTACGTAAGTTGTAGGGACGGAGCTATACTAAGGAATGATAGGTCAATATTACTATATTATTCGTTAAGACATTTGTCACCACCCCAAATCCTCCTGCGGGTGTCGTAAGAGTCGACTAAGGGATTGAAGTGTCACTTACCATTTTTTAATAAAAGATTGTTGATGAGCAGCATCATAGTGGACACAATATTGCGATCGCCAATCCGCTTGCCCAGCGTGGCGATTATGGGCATTTACCTCCTAATGCGTCTATACGCATAGTTAATAGGAGAGGCCTACGTCCAGCAGTAGACTATCATAGGCTGATGATGATGATGATGATTCGTTAAGAACTCACAGAAGTAATTCTGGCCTAAATAGAAGTCTGTTCGAGTACTTCGCACCTATGGACGCGCTGTTAGTAGTAGACAGAATAATGTAGATATCAAATAAATAATAAGATTCGAGTGGCAATACCTTCTTTGACTCGTTCCCTCTCAGTGTTGAACAGGAAAGTGCCGAATCTGCACGAGTAGAGATGATCCAGGATCGTGATGAGTAGTCGCTCGCTGAATTCAAAGGCAGTGGGGAACTGCTGTTGCAACTGCCACACGCAGTCCACCCATTGGACGAAAACTGGCGAGCGGTCGGCGTCTGAGTGGCGTTCGTCGCCGTGCCCTATACGCTGTGAGCAAAGTTTGCAGTATATAATTTGGTCAAGACCAATGATATAATAAGTAAAGATATGTTACACCGGCTCTAAAATTGAAGCGCTCAAATTGCGATAATTCTAACAATCGCTCTTAGTCTTACCCAGACCACCGAGAGGTGTGTACCACTGCCGAGTTCTCGCAAAGCATATGAACTGCGCCCTAAAATGTCATTTTATGTTATACAATAGTGAAAACCACAAAATAAAACGCAAAAATGCCCTTAGCATCACACATCATGCGCAATGAAACTGAATTATATCTTTTTTTCAATTTTATTATTTATTGAAAATAAATAGGCCACCACCACCAAATACGCCATTTTGACGTTTTTGACTGACTTAGAGAAAAAGACAAGCTTATGCTGTTTAAGATCGAGAGTAACAAAGATAAAACAATGTTTATCAATAAAAGAATGCACGCGCGATTGTCAAATGCCTCTTTTTTATAGCCTCATAATAGTTGTCTCTTTTTTATTTATTAAATACGAGTATATGTATTTTGCCATCTCTTTTACGCATTTTGAAGTATGAAGATAGGTGTATGTCAACTGTCAATAAATTGTAGGTGTATGATGATGATGTGAAGTATTTATTTCGCTCATTTTGTTAGAGTATAACGCGTCTTTACTTATACACGGTGGAATTTAATCGGTGAACAGGAACCCATTTTTCTAATTCAGTAATCGATGGCGGTCACGTTTATGTAGTACTTAAGTGGAACCATGTTTTTTTTTACCATAATTTTTTTTTATGTTGAAATTAAAATTTATTGTTACCCTACTAATGGTTTAGTCTGAAAAGTTTAATAACTCTTTTCAAACTATCAGCCATAGAAACTTAAAACATAAATAGCAATAACCACTCACATGCTTTAATTTTTGCGATAGACTCTATTCCTATGTAAAATAAGAGCGATGCATGGCTGATAGTTTGAAAAGAGGTATTAAACTTTTCAGACTTAACCATTAGTAGGGTGACAATAAATTTTAATTAAAGTTTAATTTCAACATAAAAATTTGTTATCCTAAAAAAAAACTTGGTTCCACTTAAGTACTACATAAACGTGACCGCCATCGATTACTGAATTAGAAAAATGGGTTCCTGTTCACCGATTAAATTCCACCGTGTATATCATTGGTCAAGCGCGGTAGTTTGATATACAGGGTATTTGACCAGCCGCTGAAAAGCTCAGACGCAACATGAGTCACACTGACTAACTTTTACTATGGGATTAACTCTGAAATCGTGAAAAAAAAATCTTTCGTACGAAATTTCAAGATCAATCCCCAAAACATATGAAACAGCCAGTGTTTGTGTTTGTGTGCCCCCCGATTTCGCGAAGATGACTATTCACTCGCTAAATTCAAAAGCAGAGATTGCTGTTGCAGCTGCCATTCGCAGTCCACCCATTGGACGAAAACCGAACACGGACGAGTGGTCGGCCTCCGAGTGGCGTTCGTTGCCGTGCCCTATACGCTATGGGTAAAGTTGACAATATATAGGATGGCTAAAAACTACCCTATACGCTGTGGGCAAAGATATCAATATACGAGTTGGGAAAAAGTAAGTGGATTCCCGTTTTTGTGAAGCAGTGAGTTTTTGGGAAGCAGAATAAGCCTCTTAATGGGCGTTTCTCCGAGCATTTCAACCGCTGGGATTTCGGTGGCCGCATTATTGCTGGCATCAATATAGACTAGGACACCATCTTGGCTGTTTTATAGTAGGCCCGGACGGCTTTTACTTGTAAAATGGACCACAACAACCTCAGAAATAACTGTCAAATGCGACCACCGAAGTCAGGGCGGTTGAAACGCTCGGAGAAATGCCCTTATATAAGGGAATATTTTGAAAATAAGTTCGCGTTTTGTGAATTAGTAGTTTTATAGTACCTAGCACCTGGTACATAGTATATGTATAAAGAAAATCGAATCTTCTGAACCTTCCAAACACAGGTGACTGTATAAAAGTAAACCTACCAATTGAAACTTGTGTCCAAACGACAGCCACTCCTTCTCAATCAGAACTTCGAAGCCTCGAAGCGTGCGGTAGTAGGGGTCCAACATTAGCATGGCTAGAGCTGTGAGCTGCGCCGTGCGATCCCACCCGTCGGAGCAGTGGACCAACACTGACGTCTTGTGGTTCTCCACCTATAAAAACGACATAACCTTCAGGGTGGATAAACACTGAACATCATCAGCCTATCGCAGTCCACTGCTGCACCTAAGCCTCTCCAATTTCACGCCACAGTTCTCGATCTTCGGCTGCTCGCATCCAGACATCCTGTGCAAATTTCGCTCCACCTTGCCTGAAGGCGTCTACGCTTGCCGAGACGCGGTCTCCACTCAAGAACTCGTTTACCTCAACGGTTGTCGGTTCTACGGCTAATATGGCCAGCCCACTGCCACTTCAGCTATGCTATATTATATTTTTTCACTTAAGCACGTCAAAATGGATTGCTAAAACATAAATTATACTGCAGCTGTAGATACGTTGCCGAATGTATACAGTACCCAGTAATGGCATGCAGTAAAAGCTTATCTGAAAATTTGCTCGATTGACGTAGATCTTCTCTGAAGGCTTGTACAAAAGATGTGACCATTATGCGACGTCTACGCGATTATCCTCGTAAGGCCTAGCAATACAGGAGAAATATCCAAAATGTGTCATTGAAATATTTACCTACTCTGCAGGAAATAAAGTTAATTTCAGTTTTTACGAAAAGGTTAAACTTACGAGGATATTTGGACGATGTCAATACTTGACAACAGTGTTGAGACATGTTCGAAAAGAACGTATTTTATTGTATTGTACTGTACTATTGAGTTAAACAAAATTTGAATACCATGATGACGGTACCTTGTCAACAATCCGCACAGCACCGGCTAATATGCATTTGATGTGTTTCAACCAACAACTAGCCTCTATACCGCTGAACCATCTGAAAGTAAACAAGTCATTTTCAACCGCTAAATATTTATTTATTATGTGAATCGTGCAAGCAACACTAATGGTAAAGATATCACTCGATCAAAAAACCAAGTGATTTTGTCATCTGGGTTACGGAACCAGTTTTTAATTTTTTAATTTTGCGCTGCGGTCAATTTAATGTTAGATAATAATCATACCCCCTTATTCATAATCGTCTCCTAACTTAACAAGCCGCTAAGTATTGTTATACCCTTTCGCTGTTATGAACCGATTGATAAGATTGAAAGGGTCAAACAATACTTGAAGGGTCCACGGAAAAAACATGCCCAGTGCTTAAAAAAAATCAGGACAAATTCACACCTGTCTGTTAGAAGTAAGGTAGTTTTTCCTTCTGTCTAAATTGACTAGACATGTTTTATCCGTGGACCCTTCACTTAGTGGCTTGTCAAGTTAGCAGACGTTTATGAATAAGGGGTTAATAGGCGAAAGATACTTCATATCAGCGCATAGCTTAGCCGTTTCTTCATCTTAAAAAAATGCTTCAAACTTTAAATAACAATTTCCTTTTTTACAGCGAACATTTCGCTATTTTAGGCTCAAATTACTTTCTCGTGTGGCTGTGGCCTTCAACGAAATGCATGTAATGTGCCCAATTTAAAACTAAATGTAGTGATTATTTTAATGTTCGAATATTACTATGAAAAATGATTGGGCACTTACCTCGTCTGATCGATCTGTGGAAAGCAAAGTTCCTTCAACTTCCGCAAGCTCTCTCGCATCACGTGAATGTTGTGTATGTCCAGAAACACGAGCTCTGCGTTCTGATACGCGTCTTCAGACTCGTAACTGTTAATTAAATTAAAATAATATAGTAAATATTTATTAACATATTATGTAATTATAAAAAAGACAATCAAATGACAAATTGTCTTTGTTCAATATTTTAAGTCCTTTACGCATTGCACGAAATAAATATTTAACAAGTGAAACGACGGAGTGGGTCAGCAATTATTTGTTGTATTTCTGTGCCCAGGGAAAGTCTAATCTGTGAGATCGCTTTACTGTGAAATTGCTGACTATAACTGATTAGCATTACACATATTTTTGAAAGGTTTAAAGATATACAGGGTGTCCCAAAGTTATGGGACATGAAGGGGAAGTACCTTAAATATCGTAGATAGGATATTTTGCTGAAAGAAGGCTTTATTTTACATTGAAAATTAAATAATACTGCATTAAAAAAAATCCTAAAAAAATTTGCTTTTTCTAGGCATCGAACCTACTTTAAAACACAAGTTTTTTTCTTCGTAGTTTTATGTTGTCATTCGAAACAATGGATAAAAAATAACAATTTTCCTTAAGAAACATAGTATCTAAAACTAAAAGAATAACCAAAAAAGTTTGGTTCAAAATTCGAAAAAAAATTGTCGTTGGCTCGATTTCCGGGTGAAACAAGTAATTTTTTGAAAAACTTTGAATGCAGAATTACAAAATTTTAAAAATAACGTAAAGTCTTCTTTCAGCAAAATATTCCATCTACGATATTTAAGGTACTACCCTTCATGTCCCATAACTTTGGGACGCCCTGTAGAACACACTGCCCGTATTAAAAAGCAACCTTAAAATTTTCAACGCCTTCCCTCTCGCATCAAATTGAACATACACGCCAGTATCACTACTAATGAACAACGAAAATAAACCTTATGTGTCAGCAAGACAGTTACTTTGACAGCATACTTGATGACGTTCTTGGCGTTGAAAAGGTTAAACAACGCACTATACACGGGATTTGCGGCCTTACCTTCGAAATCTGCAAATTTCGAGGGTTTGTCTCTCTCACTCCATTGACGCCTTCGTTAGTGTCGGAGAAAATTCCTCTAAATTTATGAATTTCGATTTTTGCAGTATAGATAGTTCCACGAGAGCTGAGGTCACGCACACATCAACATTAGGGTGTTTCACTTTTGTATGGGCAAAAAAAAATTGTGATATTTTCCCTGACTTTGCTCACGACCTAAGTTTCTCTAATATAAAAATGATATATATAAAAATTTATTGAGATTGGACAACGTTTAAAGGTTGCACACTTTTGAAAGTAAAGCCAAAGCCCCATACATTCCGAAAAAAATTACTTTGTTATAAATTAATCAAATATAATGAACCAACACTAAAAAACAATGGAAAAGTCGAATTTAATGTCATATATTAAAAATGACAACTTATTCTTTGGAATAGGTATAAATTCTAAAAAATATTTATAGGGCACTTTTATGAAAACCTAATTCCCAGTGTTTTAATAGTTTCATAACTATAATAGATTAGTGTACTATATGTAAACATCCAATTATGGCCTAAAATTAAGTAAAAACCGGGATCTAGGTTACTTTATAAATAATACCATATTAAGGTTATAGTAAATTCACACACGTGCTTAAAGAATAAAATCCTTTTTTTATATTTGACGATAGAATCTACTTTCCCAAGTAATTTTAGTGTTGGTTCATTATTTTTTATGAATTTATAACAAAGTATTTTTTTTCGTAATGTATGGGGCTTTGGCTCCACTTTCAAAAGTGTGCAACCTCTAAACGTTATCCAATCTCAATAAAATTTTAAATATATCATTTTTATATCAGAGAAACTTAGGGCGTGAGCAAAGTCAGAGAAATTTCACAATTTTCAAAAATGAAACACCCTAATCAACATGTCATGTAAACAACGGGGAATTTTAAATTAGTGTTCTTTTTTCGTACTGACAGCAAACCCAATTGCAACTGTAAGATTGACCAAAAAGTATGTTCAAGGGATTTGCTTCAATATTTTGACGCAAATCATTCATTCATTCACTAAATTTTTTTGCAATTAGTACTTCATTTGGATGTGTGTGTAATCATTTACCTCAACTCTGGTGAAATTACCTACGAGCCCCGATGCATATGTTCTCGTCCAGTTAGACAGTTTTTCGAGATTATCCCGTTCATCCGGGGGAAAAGGTTTAGAGACAAAACTTTCACTATTCAATAGTAGTACTAAAGTAGTTTCTTTGAGTATAAAATATTTGGACTTAATAAATCAGAATTAAAAAAAACTATTTTAGGAGAGGTATTTTTTAATTTTTTTCAACAATTTTTAATTTTGTAAATAATCAATGACTGTAATGAACGCCATTAATATTAAAGGCGACATGGTACACCTGATGCACTGCGAATTTTGCGTCAAGCTTATAAGCGCGGAATTACGGTGGTGAACGAAAATATAATTTAGACACTGGTTTGTTAAAATCGATTTATTAAACAACAAAAGCGTACTTCAGATTGTTGTGTCTCTTGAAACGTAGTACATTAACCATGACTAACGTTCATACAATTTATCATTAGCATAATGTGATCATTTTTAAAATATTCAAAAATTTGTAAAAATTGTTTCGAACTAGACGAACTCCACTGCATCGGGGCTCGTATAGTAGGCCTCATCTTTAAAGCTCTCCAATGACTCACCCGCCTCCTTTTGCCTTGTTCGCGATGGCGTTAGCGCTCGGGCGCGCGTCCATAATGAACAACTTGTGCGCTTGAGCGTTGGCGTCCATTATCAGCTGGATGTATCGCTCGTCCTCCCGGCTGCGTTTACCGCTTACCTGTTGAAACGTCATGTATACTTACTTTCAGATACTGTTTATGGCATAAAACTAATAATTGTACTTTCTGTTATCATAGCTGGACGTACGCATCTCCTATTAACTATGCGTATAGACGCATTAGGAGGTAAATGCTCATAATTGCCACGCTGGGCAAGTGGATTGGCGGTCGCAGTAATGTTTCCACTATGATGACGCTGCTGCCCATCATCAATCTTTTAGCAAAGAATGGTCAGTGATTGTTCAATCCCTTAGTCGACTCTTACGATACTCGCAGGAGGAGTTGGGGTGGTGACAAATGTATTCTTATCTTACTGCCGTCACCACACGGCCACTTTCTGTTAATGAACTTTAAGATGTAACTTGAGTTTATTTTCAAAGTGCGAAGTGTGGACCTATGAGTTTGTCAGTGCAGTGTACTTATATAACTATTATACCTGTTTAAATTTTTTGTTATAGTGGAACTATCTGTCTGCAAGTCCCAAAATGGCTTCCTGTATCCAGTTTAATTTTACTAATGTTTTCTTAGCGATTGGTTCTCTAAATATATAAAAATAAAATACAATAAAGTGCACACTGGGCGTTATGGGGATATATGTAGGCCTCACTACAACAACTCACCCCAACAAGCGGCTGGCTGCACCTCGTAATAGTGGCCTGAGAGCTCGGATGTATCCACGCGAGCACCGGTATCCGACCACGGGAACGGAACGCAGCGACGGAGCGAAGAAGGTCGTCGTTTGCGGCTGCCGGCACCGCCCACACTGAGGGGTAGCTCTCGCACACTTCGTACTTGTCGTTTATCCGCGTTATACGCCACATGTCGTTGTTGACACCCTGGAAGATAAAATTAAGAATACAAATAAGCATTTAGCTTTTTTATGCATAAACATAAATGAGGATATTGTAAATAATTACAGATACACATCCTGTCAGGTCAGTCGGGGCACGGGCCTTTAGGAGCAGTAGCGGACTTTCTTCACGAATAAATGTAATAGAAATACTAGGCTGAAAATTACTGATTATTCCAGAATAGGCGCAATTGCCACTTGTTCCGACTGAGTTGACTGATTATATTCACGGAATTTCTAATAATGGCTTATATCTGAGGTGACAGCAGACACCAAATACTGCAGCTTCAAAATCTTACAGGTGGATCTCCTAATTGTAAACAAACTTGGGGCTACGCATGTCGTGGATGAAAAGAGTATACTTAATACTTACTCATGCCATCCGTCCTCCGTGAAGGCCTCTGCGTAGCTGAATGCGAACAGCGGGTGCCAGTATCGCGTAACTTCCATGCTACTATTGATTCTCTTGCTTAGAACGATCCGCAGATACATACCCTGATTGCAAGAGACCTATATGCACCATCCTCCTCAGGTCCGCAACGGCCTCGTAAACACACCAGCTGTCCTCTAAGAAACCCTAAGCGTACATGAACGCGAACAACATCAGCCGGTGCGAGGGAACACGAGCTGTTGTAGTTTCTTGATAATTGCTCGCCAAGTATTTTATCTAATTTTAATTTGGGTATCATAATGACGAAGAGCCATATACTCACCATTCGCCTCAGCTCGGCAACGGGCTCATAAACATGCCAACCGTCCTCCGAGAAGCCCTCTGCGTAGCTGAACGCGAACAGTGGCTGCCGGTGCGACAGCGGAAACGCAAGCTGTTGCAGTTTCTCGAAAATTCCGCGGCGAGAGTGGTTCTCTTGCTTGTGCGCGAAGCGAAGATTTCGCATGTCCTGCGGCATCAACATTTTATAACGTGTTTGTTATATTTATGCTCTTGTATGATGATTTGAATAGTTAGGGTCTCCTCAAATCAGCCGACGCAATTAAGCCGGTCGAAGAAATCGATCAATTGGAACGGATCGACACGTATCGGCTCGACCGACGACGCGAAATCGGATTTACCTAATACATATCAATGCCTATGCAGATTAATTATAGGTATATTAGATATTGTGTGTAAATTTTTTACTTATGCTATGATTTAAACGTGCCAAAAATATATTAAATGACATTGTAAATATATTAGGTACTTATTGTGACATGAATTCACATAAATGGCTAATAGCGTTTTACCTTATTCGTTTATTTCCACTTAATAATTCTTGTCAATAAAATTGATGACATGGTAAGATTATTTTTTGTACAGCAAATGTAAGAATTTCGCAAAAACCCCATAAAATAAAAATCATGTTAATTATGGAGATAACTCACCTTACAAAATACTTCTATCCCATATGAATTTTCGCCTTTGGAAGAAGCTCCACCCACTTTTTCAATCCGTGATACCTATAAAATTGGCCATAAAGTTATAAGGTGCTAATACACATATAAGTGTGCATCAATCAGATAGCTGTAGAAACTTGAAGCACTTGTGCCTACACAGTACTCACAGAAAATTCCTATTATAAACCTGACTAGCTAACACGGAGACAAATGCATTTATTATTGGATCTGTTCAGATTTTTAATTTAATTCTCGTCAAGTAATCAGATATAGATATTGTAGATCTAATACCAGTAATGCCATGCAAAAGTGCATTGCAGTTACATCGATTTACCCATTTGTTCTCTACAATCGATTTTATAGGTTTTACTGAGTGGTTTATTTCAGTGGAGAGTTAGGTTCATTTCTACTATATTTTGCATCACACATACTAGTATCAATATATCAAGCTAGCTTAACTGAACACAATCTAAAATTCTTAAACATTGTATTGACTATTTTGCATTGCGTTTATGGAAAATACTAGCAAATAAAATAACCAATTTAATTTATCAAATCAGATAAATCTGTACCAAAAAGCTATGAATATTTCAAATACAATTTAAAGTAAATACTATCAGTAGGCTTAGGACTTTTCATAGCATATCGTGGTTCTAAGATCCTTGAAGCCGCTATGTGTAAAATTTTCGAAGTCAAAGTCAAAGTATATTGTAATATTAAATATAATGATTTATACCTACTGTCACATCGTTACTCAGTTAATTTTAATCGAACGTAATTAATTTTAAATATCGAACTTGATTTCATAAAAAGTGCATACGAAATGAGTTATATCAGAAACCATAAAAAACTAGACAATTAGGTACAAGACAAACTAGAAAAAGTCTTAGATCGGAAATAGCGATGAAAATGGCGAAAGTATGATGTTGTTTTTCTCGAAAGTTTCGAATCTTTCGTATAAATTACATGTAACTTCCGAACAAAAAACAAACCTGACGTTTGTCTACTTATACAATTTAACCCTTTACCTACGGGTGTCAACCAGAGTTGCCACCACTGTCAAATTAAAGTCATACTTATGTAATGGTGTCAAGTCAAACAATTTCATAGAAAATAATATGGCCCCGTAGGTAAAGGGTTAAGATAAGATCGGATGATCAGTCGTGAGCTACGAACGTTTAAAAAAAAGTGTTTTTTTTTTCGAGAATTTTTAAAGATTCCATCTTTAACAGGAAGCTATGCACCTTCTTCTTCTTACTTTAGGGTTGAAATGAGATACTAGTCCGATCATAAGCCAAGAACGTTTTTCGATTGGGGTGTCTTGGAAAAAAAATAGTGCAAGTTTGACTTTACGTTTACTCCTAAGCTATTCGGCTGAGTGGCATCAAGTATATTGAAAGCTTGATTTTTTTATCACGTACATCACACATCTGCAGGTAAAAGTTAGTGATAATAAATTTATGTTTTTTTTTGTAAAGTAACTAAATTTCATATGCACTTTTTATGAAATCAAGTTCGATTATTAAAATTAATTACGTTCGATTTAAATTAACTCAGTAACGATGTGACAGTAGGTATAAATCATTATATTTTATATTACAATATACTTTGACTTCGAAAACTTTACACATAGCGGCTCCAAGGATTTTAGAACCACGATATGCTATGAAAAGTCCTAAGCCTAACTATCAGTCAATTAATATACTTAATATTGCATTTTATTTATGTTCATCTTTTTAATCCATACACTATAATGACAGATTGATCCACCCTAATCTGGCACAAATCTATGATATCTAATACAAAACAAGATAAATATGAAATTCATTTGCTAATTTACTCAACTTAATAGTAAAAGTCCAAAAACTGGCATTTTAGTTGAAGGAATATAAAAGACAGTTATTACTACTTCTTCAGCAGTTATATTAAAATCAGCACACACTTTATTTTTTAACAATTAAAGTTTAAATTCAAATCTTCTTTAAGGAATATAAAAAGCAGCAATTTGGATGGGTGGCAAAGCTCTTTTAAATAATTAATGTATAAAGGAACTGTGAAACATATTTTAATTTTAAATTAATCTACTAACCGTCCACATCAACACAAACATGTAATTAGTTTTCTTATATTGTCAATTGACTTATAGACAGGAATTAATTTGCTTGTCGCCAATAGAAAGACATTCGCGTTGCGTAAGTTATTTCAAGTGAAAAGGAAATTGCTGTGCTTATATACTTTGACAATATTTTAAATTTCACACTTTGTATCAGATTAAATTCAGCATCATAATGAAGCAGAATTTAATCTATCTAACTATAAGGCATAAAGCAACAAAAATTTATATACCAAGTAATATTACTTACAACGCCCAAAGGTACATTCAATGTACTATGAATGGCCGCAGCATCCATGGGCCTGAAGTGTAGCTGATAGTTTGTCACTTTGAGCACCCCTCTAGATGGCCCATTATATGGACACAGATAGGCTACATCTCGAGCCACTCCCATTACTTTCTCGCCATCCAGCAATTGGATGTCACCCAATACATGTGGCTGTAAAAGCAACTGTTATTAGCTAAAGTTACATTAAAGTAAAACTAAAAAGATATTTGCAATAGACCAGCAATCCATTGAGGGTTGCTGATCTTATTAAATTAAATTGCATAAAGTATTGAATACACGCCTGGAACAACTTGTTGTGCTCTCTCTGACTGTGAATACGATTTACAAACAAACAGACATGCATCGTTTTTGATTTGCTCATGGCGAAAATTATTCAACACAACGTACAGTACCCACAACAGCTAAACAACTAATCACAGGTTAGCCAAGCTAAAGCCAGAGGAAACGAACTGTTATAATATACATTGAATAAGAATAAATTAATCCTTTTAGGAAACTTACGGAGTCTTGTCCGTGTTTAGAATTCAATGAACTTGATTTGGAGTCCGAATCTAAGGAATCAGAACTAGCGTTTTTTGGACAACGAGAAGTCCGAATTTATCAGCTCTGTACTATTGTGTTTATCCATTGCTTATACTTAACACGGTATAATGGATAAATAAGAAAGAATTAACTAGATATCCTTATTACAATATTAACAAGATTATGAACTCTACATAAACTCGCAACAGTAGACATGAGTAAGCAAATTACATGTATTTTTTGACAAATTGTAATTTGACTTAAACGAAAATACACTTTCTACTTATGCAGTAAAAGTTATAATGGAACATCAAACATTTGACATCATGTGCACAGAGAGAACAATCCGACTCAGTTGAATGTGAAATGACAGTAAAAATATTGTTTCTTCGCAGAATTTTTAATGTTATTTTTGTACACTAAAAGTAATATTTTTAACAAACAAAAGGAAAATTAATAAAATGGTGTATCATTTTATCTGTTATTCATTCAAAATACGGTAACAAATAAAAAATTAGAGTAATCATGTTTTCAGAAAAATACTTCTAGATGTAATACCAGCCTTTAATTATTTTACCCCGGCGTTTACAATATTTGTTAACATTGTGTATCTCAATATTTTAAGCCCATGTAGAATTACACTTGAAAACAAACAATATTTAATTTGATTAATACCTCTCATCTAATCAAACAAATTATTAATACAAAACAGCACATTTTTCCTTAGTATCTAAGAGACGGTAATTGCTAGATCGATATTGTTTTCCCTAGCGATGTCGTGTGATCATTAGAACGCTCTTGAAAAACTTAAATATTTTCAAACTGTTTCAGTGAAAATGAACTTACAAGAATGTATAAACAGAAATACTTTTTTAGCTTACGAACCCCCAAAAAATATTGAACCTAATAGAAAATTGGTATCGGAATGTTTTGACTGGGATATTAATCACCCTAAGTCACTTGCAGTAATATGTATTGAAAAAATAAGTGAAAATTGGATGGGTAAGTTATGAAGCCGGGTAAGTTTCTTTTTGTACTGAGTACTAAAGTTTTTTTTTTATCCATATAGGATATCCGAAATTGGAGCACTTTACTGCAAAAGACAAGGGTTTATTTTTACAAATATTGGATACAAAAGTTCCTTTGCAAATTTTGGTAGATAATATTAAACATGATATTTTTTGGAAAAGATGTTATCGATCTCGATGGACGGATTCTCCTCTAATCACAAATGAAAAGAGATGGATTAACGTTTTTATGGAAAAACACTACGCAGATATATTGGAAAATATGAATCCTCGCCAATATGATCCGGAAAAGGTAAATATTCTCATTTGGGAAATCACCACTGACTGTTATCAAACGATAACAGTCAATAAAGTTTTTCACCACTAATACAAAATGGCCAAAAAATTAGTGCATTATCAATGCCTTTGAGGTAACTACCATTTTTGAAACTCGAACTTATTTCTTAAAAAAACCCTCAATGACCAGGGTCGCGTTTTATAAAGTTACAATTTACAATTTCGCTGTTTGCCTCTCTAATGCACGCACATATTGGCTAGAAAGAGAGGCAAACAGCGAAATTGTAAATTGTAACTTTATAAAACGCGACCCTGATCCTGCTTTCCAGTAAACTCACTAGCAGCGGGGATGCACATTTTGGCCACCCTGAATATTATTACAGCATCAATGCCATTTTAACAGGTGACTCTACTGGTAAAGCTTTGCGGACCCTATATTCAGTCGTTAAGCATTCGAAGTTTAGTCCCAACGGACATTCCGGTACAAAGAACTGTTTCACCAGAGATGGCTGACCTCATTACCAGCCAACAGCAATCTGGTATAAAACCTCCAAAAAAGGACGAAATTCTAACTAGAGGTACGTTGTAGGTATATTAATTTGTGAATATCTCTAAAAATAAATAATAAGCAATCTGGAGCATTATTTTCAGATCACATATCTCTACACGCTGCTTTAGGCAGTTTAACTAATTTAGTTGAACTGCATATTACTTATCAACTGCGATATATAGACACCGAATACCGCAAAGATCATTTCAATTTACTAATAATGATGCAAAGAATTTAGCACGTGGCTTAGAGAAATGCTCTCAGCTTAAAATAGTGAGGTGAGGAACTCAGAAATGTAATATTGCTGTAATGTATGTGAATTTAAGGATATATTAAGATTATAATTAATAATACGTTCGATACTTCTTGCAATTTTAATCCAATATGTATATTAACCAATCTTATGGTGTTTTCAGGATAACTAGAAGTGACATGAATTGTCAGAGAGTTAAATATATTTTACGCGGTCTTTCTGACAGTCAAATCTGGATACTTTGGATTTCAGTCATTGCAAAATAGGAGATGAAGGAGCTACATCAATAGCAAAGTTTATTTACGGCATGAAAATTTACGAAGTCTTATTTTGGCAGATATGTATTTGGTATGCAATAAAACTAAAAAAACGACTTGTAAAATACAATTTCACTTTCTTGACACGGTTGTATTTTTGATTATCTCAAATATTATTTGTTTAGCGATATTTATGATGACATGAAAGATTACATGACACACAGTAAAGTAATACTATGAGGGGAAGGGTGAACCCTTTTCCTGATATTGGCCTTTTTCTGTACAGAAACTAGCAAAAATGTTACTTGTATCTATACATGAACCTCGAGCATTAAATATTTTAAATTTTGAAGAAATTTTCACTCTAATGATCACATATATCACATACCTCCTGTAAGAATCGTGTCGTGACAGAGATAGTGACTTCGAGTTTATGTCCAATAAATCATTAAAATAATATCTTAAGATTTACGCTGGCCGTGGTAGCGGACAGCGGTTGGTTCACTGGTTGAAAGATTGAAAATTTGATGATTCTTTATTAATCTCTAAAATTTGTCTTTCCTAGGTCCTCAAGGGATAGAAAACATAGCACATGCATTAAATCATGTGGGCTGCAGTATTCGTAATTTGGATTTGAGGTTAAACTGCAAGCTTGGATCAGAAGGCATAGCCCACGTTGCTGTAACTATAGCAAGAGGGTGTAATTTGACATCGTAATGGAACTATGTTTGTATATTTTGAATATAGATGAACGGTATTCATATCAATTAACGAGAATAATATCTTTCATAGACTGAATATATCGGGATGTGGTATTACACCTATGCCATTAACAAAGGCACCAGCAGGAGTCTGGTCAACTACAAGTGCTGATAGTCCACCGACTTGCGGCGAGCTTTTGGCCCGAGCAATTGGCTTAGCAAAAACACCATTACGAGCTTTGGACATAAGTGTGAATGACATTGGATCAGTAAGAATACATTTCATTCGCTTATGATTTTAACTTTATATCTAAATCTGAAACGTGACGTATTTTAACTTTCATTTATTACTTTATATTGACTGGGGTTTCAAATGCTATTAATTGCACTCAGAGAAACTTTACTGTAGCCTATTTTTAGCTGAAATCAGGACCAAACCACTTAGTTGAGTTGAGTTCCATGTAAATTCTACCAACAGAAATTCTTTGCAACTTAAGCAAACTAGTAATTAATCTGTCAATGTCAGCAAATATCGAAATTTCAATCAGATTCAAGAGTAGAGTAAGTAAGTTTGCGCACGTTGTAAACTTTAAAGATTACCCCACACTATTATAAAATATTGAACTAATTTACTTATCACAATAAATAATAATCGTATTCTGATTTTTGTTGTATATAATCATCTCGGTATAGTATAATCATATTATGATTATGATTATACTTAGTATAGTATAATCATATTATGATTATACTATACTAAGTCCATTCCTTAAGTTAATATTGATCACATTTTCAGCCAAGTGATAACAGTCTGTCGAATGCTATTTGTCTTAGTTACTTGATTGATGTCAACCTAAAAAGATCGGGAATGTCTTCCATGGCAATGGCGATAGGTGAATCCGCTGCTGCAGCGCAAAGGTTAAGAAGGGAAGCAGAGAAGGGAATTCGATTCAGAAGAAGTGCCGGAAGAGTTTTACAAGCACGAAGAGTAGCGAAGGGAATGAATATAGGTATTTTTGTGATAAATGGTGAAATATTGTTCATCGAAAAATTGCATGTAGCTAATAAAGTAATAAGCGACTACGTAAAATGTTATGCTTAATCAATTTTAATTCCCGACAGATGCAGATCCAATTTTATTGGCACAACAACTTTCAGCTCGCCCGTCAATAGTATCTGTTACATCAGAGGACGGCATTTACTGCATGCAAACACAGCCACTTCCAGCAGATTTTAGCTTTGTTCCAATAATAAAGGTAAAACAAATCAATGTCATGTCACTATCAGCCATTAGCATTCATCTAAAAGCCTTTTGTAAAGCTTCACGTGGTCACAAATTTACGTAGAATTATTCAATCTTGTTGCCAAAATCGCAGTGGTGACATTGCAACACACAGTGGGTCAACAGTAGTTTTTGTACTCTGGACTTAATTTAGTATTTTTTGACTAAGAATTATTTATAAATTTTACTGGTACCTTTTTGGTTCAGTATTATGTAGTCAGCTAAGCTATTATCATCGCGCAATATACCACCAATGCATACGTCGAAAGAAAGTTTCCAAAATTCTGAATGTTGTGGTACCTTTCTTTACACATTTATTTACAAGCATTAAGTTCATTTTCTGTGCTACGCATTCAGTTAATATATACATCCGTGTATAAGTAAAAGCGATATTCATCTATGATCTTAATCTTAAAGTTAGATTTCTCAATGAAAACCGGTACGGAAACTTCTTCACTTAATATTTTAGTGTTTTTTAGAAATTCTAGAAATTATGGCTGCTTGTTTACATTAATATCTTGTTTGGTGTTATGTTTAACAATATAAAATGTCATTGCAGAGTCCATTACCGTCCTCCAGAACATCATCAATAACTGGTCCATCAACATCAAGACGATCCAGTCATCATGTGATTATAGAACCAATAAAAGTATGTACAGTTTAAAGTTTGAGAAAATATTCAGTGTTAAAATACAGGCCTTTTTTAACATAAGCTGAGTGGGTCTGTCGCTAAATTTTTACATAAAAACATGTTTCTGATGCCATACAGTCGTAGGACCTAATTCAGTACTATAGTTCTAGACTACGATTACAAAGGATGTTTTTTTTCTGTAAATTCAATAGGTGTTCATTTCTTTAAGATATTATGATTGAGTTTAAACAAATTTTAATGGCTCAAAAAGTGTATTGCAACTTGCAACTTTTATTTTACATCCTAATGCTACTTATTTTGACATATGCCGTCAGTTACCTGAGATTAACTGTTATGTTATTCTTAAAGTTCTCTTACACTTTCATCATCATCAGCCTATGATAGTCCACTGCTCGACGTAGGCCTCTGCTATTAACTATACGCATAAATGCATTAGGAGGTAAATACCCATAATCGCCACGCTGGGCTAGCGGATTGGCGATATCAGTAATGTATCCACTATGATGACGCTGCTGCCCATCATCAATCTTTTATCGAATAATGGTCAGTGACACTTCAATCCCTTCGTCGCTTACGACACCCACGTGTCCGGAGTTGGGGTGGTGATAAATGTATTCTTATTGCCGTCACCACACGAGACCCATAGAAATATCTATCTATGCAACATTTTAATCGACCGCCTTGTTTTACTACCAGGGTCGCGTTTTATTAAGTTATAGCTTACAATTTTGCTGTTTGCCTCTCTTTCTAGCCAATATGTGTGTGCGGTAGAGAGGTAAAAAGCAAAATTGTAAATTGTATACTGATATGTACACTCTGATATACTGGAGAGGGTGTAACTAATTCGTGGCTTAACTTTTTTAGGAAATGCGGCGCAGTGCACTAGTTCGCAGAGGTTCTGATGGATCGTTGTTGCAGTCACGTGGAGAAAGTGGGCCACGTCACATTAAGATATTCGTTTCCAATGAACTTGTTAGCTCTGAACATTATTAGTTTTTAAGTATCTTCATAAATAAACAATAATAATAATGGCTCTTATTCTTTTCCCTGTAGTCCGGGTAGTATAATTAAAATGGCAACACTATCCATAGACAAGGCCGTATCTTTCGTTTTGTTTGATTTGCTTTTCACTTCACGGTAGTCAGCGGTGCAGCCAGTTTCTGTGTCACATTCGTCAGCCATGTTTTTCTTTGGAATGTGTTGAAATGGTGGTAGTGATAAAAATTAATTAAAACTGTGAACTTACTTGAAAAC
>JALPQI010019340.1:0-21921 GCA_025490895.1 Thaumatotibia leucotreta
CAGGATTAAGTGGCAAGATCGCATCCCTAATTCTGAGGTTTTACGTCGCTCCGGGATGTACGGCATGGAGGCGCTTCTTATGCAGAGACAGCTCAGATGGTGTGGGCATGTCCTTCGAATGGACGATCGTCGCTTACCTAAAGCTGTGTTTTACTCGGAGCTAGCAGAAGGTAAGCGGAAGCACGGCGGTCAGCATCTTCGAATTAAGGACGTACTCAAACGACACCTTAATGCCTGCACAATCGATCCTGTGTGTTGGGAAGGACTCGCTGCGAAACGGTCATCTTGGAGATCTACCATCTTTAACTCCATCAAGGCATTTGAAGAAAACCGCTTACTAACCTTGGATGAGAAACGTCAGGTTAAAAAACTCAAACCCAAACCCTCCTACGCGTATACATATAACGCAGCCGGTCAGCTCTATTGCCATGAGTGCGAAAGAGTTTTTAAGACCAAGTTTGGCTTGGCCAGCCACATCAGGGCTCATGAAAGGAGAAATCCTTAATTTCTATGGTCGCCGTCATCGAAATCGATGAGGAGGACTATATATAGGTGTAGGTACATATATTTTATATCGTCGCCTAGTACCCACAACACGATTGAGCTTACTGCGGGACTGGATCGATTTGTTTACATCGTGCCATGACATTCATTTGTATCTCTCGAGGTTTCACGTGCCTACGTGCCAACCACGGTCCTTTGAAGAAATTTGCTGAAGGACGAAAAATTTGTCCAGATGGAAGAAATGAAATGCTTTAAATAAATATGATGTGGTGGTTTAATTAAATTTATCATCATCATCATCAGCCAATTGACGTCCACTGCTGGACATAGGCCTCCCCTAGAGAGTTCCACAAAAATCGGTCGTGAGATGTCCGCATCCATTGGACACCCGCAACCTTTACCAGGTCGTCGCTCATTAAATTTATAAATCTGATCTATTTGATACGGTCCGTGAAACCAAAAGTTGGTTAGTCGGAGGCGAATGCACATAAGTAAGCCACGATAATAAGCCTCCAGACATCATTATGTTTACGACTGGAGAAACGGGCGATGACAGAGTACGAACTACAGACTCGTGGAAGTTGCGCGTGTTTATTAAACATTCGCGGTTGCTAGCTGACAACTAACAGAACTTTTCAATAGTTCTTAGTAACTATGCCGCATACGACTTTTTTACCTATTTGTTTATGTACGGTACTCATATTTAATGCAGCTTGATGACTATCAGTTAACACACATTCTTTCTACAAAATAGTTGATGCCCTAACACGTATCTAGTTATTATGATAAATATGTAACCAATTTTAACTTGTCTAATTGTGAATAAGGGGCCTTAAGAGGCTGAACTTACTCTGCAACTAATCATCCATAATACCTTAATTTGACGCGATTATTAATATTAGGACCAAATTAAAAATAAGACGTTTAGCAAACGATACTACGTTGTCCCTTAACACTTACAACGCCAAAAATTACTATATGGGTAGTGTCGTACCAATTAGGCTGCGTTTCTACCAGAGATGTGAGAGGATGTGTTTCCATACAAATGACACCTCGCTCGAGTCATTAATAGGTGTCATTTCTCGCACATCTCTGGTGGAAACGCAGCCTTACGCCAGCAATGGTAATGGTAGACAACGTCTACCAGTAGACAACGTCTACCATTACCATTCGTCTAAACAATTGTACTGCTGAAAGATGAGGTTTATATTCGTTATGTTAGCGTGTAGGCACAATTCGACGCGAGTGGGAAGGCTTTCAAATGTTTAACCTATTGGCATATTTTAGATACCTGCACAACAATCTCCTGGAGCACATTCCCCTGGGTTCGTTCCGCGGGATGCCGCGGCTGCGCAAACTGCGGCTGGACAGCAACGCGCTGGTCTGCGACTGCAGCATGCTGTGGCTCGTGCGCATGCTGCGCGCGCACTCGGACATGACCGTGGCGGCCACGTGCTACGGCCCGCCGAACCGAATTGGGACCTCTGTGGCACGCCTCAGGGAAAACGATATGCATTGCAGTGAGTATCCATGACGGCCAAGAGCATGTCGGGTCATGCTCAGTGTAGGGTTCCGTAATTATTCAAAAAAGGCTGGGCCGAAGCCTATACAGGCTTCCAAAAAGTATGAAAAAAACATGAATAGTCATGATGACCAACAGTTCATAAGTTAGAGGGCGGGTGGCATGATTTTTTCTTTCTTTTACCCTTATTATTTTTGAAAGACCTATAATATACGATAGGATAACAACAAAATTAAAAAAAACATCCCCACTTTACTAGTAGGGAAGGAACCCGAAAAAAAAACATTTTTTTCCATATTTTATTTTACCAATTTGGCGTACCACGACGTGATTAATATGTATACCAGTATCAAGTTGCATATTTCTAGTATGTACTAACGGCCACTGAAATGACACGGACAAACGTTCCTAGTTCACTAACACTTTATTGAGCAACCGTTTCCTTTTTCAGAGCAACCTGAAATACACGAAGGACCCGAAGATATACTGGTGGAGTTTGGCAAAGACGCTATATTCACCTGTATCGTCACTGGGGACCCGAGACCTGAAATAGTCTGGTTCCGAGACTCTGTCGAGGTGCCGCTGGAAACCACCCGTTACGACCTGCAGAATAATGGCAGCCTCATGATACACAACGTGGATGAAACTGATGTCGGAATCTTCGAGTGCATGGCTAAAAATCCCTCCGGAGAAGCACGCTCTAGACCCGCTAGAATGATGATGATGGTTCATGATGAACCTAAGCAATATGGTATTACTTACTTTAGTTTTAACTATTTTATGTTCAACTCCCGAAAATCTTGAAATCTCTTGGTTCCTGCGTGCAATGAATGTTCAATACAAGTCAAATTATACAGCTCGAAAGTCTTTCTTTGTTACTTATCTACTCGTAATTATTATAATCCTTCTGCTTGAGAATATAGTTAAATACCTTAGTACTTAATTATACCCAACTTTTAAAATACATAGGTATAGGAGGAAGCGAATGAATATTTTTAATGAATCCGATATATCTTTCAGAAATTCCGGTTTTCAAAGTCCGACCGACAAGTCAAGTGATCAAAACAAGACACGTACGAGTTAGATTCGACTGCGTCGCTAAAGGAAATCCACCACCTCACATCGCCTGGTACTTCAAGGGTACTAGGCTCCTTCTAGACGCTCGAACCGATTTAAAACAGAACGGTTCAATTTTCATTGATGATGTCCAGTACGTTGACGCCGGCGAGTATACATGTGAAGCGGAAAATATCATTGGCAAAATTAATGCATCAGCTGAATTACAAGTACTTGGTAAGTAATATAAATATAGTAGGCTTTTTTTCTGTATTATGCTTCGGTTATGGATAATTCGACGATCACTAAACTTTTGTTTCATATTTGTTTCAGTTCGTCCTTCATTTATAAATACGCCAAAAGATAAAACTGTTTCCGAAGGTGACAAGGTCGACTTTACGTGTTCAGCTCGAGGATCACCAAAACCTGTGATCAGCTGGTTTATGAACTCTATGACTCTCTCATCTAGCGATAACTATATATTTGCAAATGAAAATCAAAACTTTACCATTCTGGAAGTAACAAGTGACGATGCTGGGATATATCATTGTAGGGCAGAAAATTCTGAGGGTATCATAGAAATTTCTGCGGTATTGAATGTAGAAGAATTTAAAGTAATACCACCTCGCATAGTTCTTAAACCAGTCGATACCGACGCTTATAAAGGAACATCGGTCCAGTTACCCTGCGACGTACAAAGTGATCCTCCGGCCTCTGTGGAGTGGAAAAAAGACGGGTCTTCGATATTGTTAGAGGATAGAATTACAATTTCCTTAATTGGTAGTTTAATCATAAATAATTTAACCTTAAGTGACACCGGACGGTACGAATGTGAGGCATTTAACGAAAATGGTAGGGATGTAGCATCTCTATTTCTATCAGTGAAAGATCATACACTTCCGGGAGAACAATACGTAAACATAGCGTTGACTGAAGCAACCAGGGATATCGACCAAGCCATCGCTAGAACTGTTAAAGAAATATTTCATAATAGTTCAGCAAAAAAAGATGTACACGAACTTTTCAGAATTGCTCAATTTCCAAACGAGCCTGCACGAGAACTAGCTCGCGCAGCTGAGATTTATGAGCGTACCTTAGACAAAGTAAAAGAGTTTATCCAAGGTGGCTTGAATATAACGTCATTAGAGCCATTCAATTACAACAATGTGCTATCTCAACAAAATTTGGATTTAATTGCACGGCTCTCGGGCTGCACTGCACACCGACAGCAAAAAGAATGTAGTGATATGTGCTTTCATAATAAATACCGCAGTATTGATGGAAGCTGCAACAACTTCGCACATCCCATGTGGGGTTCATCTTTAACCGGTTTCCGAAGAATACTCTACCCCATATATGAAAATGGTTTCAGCCAACCTGTCGGATGGAATAAAGGTGTAAAATACAACGGTTACGAACTACCCAGTGCTCGTCACGTATCAACCTCTATCATAACAACAACAGAAATATCTCAAGATATCGAAATTTCTCACATGACAATGCAATGGGGCCAGTGGCTTGACCACGACTTGGATCATGCGCTACCCTCTGTAAGTTCGCAAACATGGGATGGCGTAGACTGCAAAAAAACATGTGACTATGCGGCACCATGCTTTCCTATCGATGTTCCTTTTAATGACCCACGTATCACTAACCGGCGTTGCATTGATTTTATAAGAACTAGCTCGGTATGCGGATCAGGAATGACGTCTGTCTTATTTGGGACTCTGCAGCCAAGAGAACAAATCAATCAACTTACCTCTTTCATTGATGCTTCACAAGTATACGGGTTTGAGAAAGAAGTTGCCCATGATTTACGAGATTTGACTAATGATAATGGATTATTGCGTGTTGGTGTTACTTTCCCAGGAAGGAAACCGCTCTTGCCAACTGCAGGTATAAATGGTATGGATTGCAGATTAAATCTTGCAGAAAGCAGCAGGCCTTGCTTCGTCGCAGGCGATATAAGAGCTAATGAACAAATCGGTTTGGCAGCCATGCACACTATCTGGATGCGAGAGCATAATCGTCTCGCCCTGCTGTTAAAATCTTTGAATTCGTTCTGGGACGGTGACAAGGTGTACCAAGAAGCAAGAAAAATTGTTGGGGCAGAGATACAAATGATAACTTACACACACTGGTTACCGATTATACTTGGTAAAGAAGGTTACAAGAAGTTAGGAGAATATAAAGGATATGATAGTAACTTGAATCCTTCAATTTCAAACGTGTTCGCTACAGCAGCGCTGAGATTTGGCCATTCCATGATAAATCCTATACTGCATCGTTACGACGAGGACTTTGAGCCTATTCCCCAAGGACATCTGTTGCTAAGAGACGCATTTTTTGCTCCCTGGAGACTCGTGGATGAAGGAGGAGTGGACCCTTTGCTCCGCGGAATGTTCACAACACCGGCTAAATTGAAAACTTCTACTCAGAATCTAAACTCTGAATTGACTGAAAAACTCTTTTATGCGGTCCACGCCGTTGCGTTAGATCTTGCTGCAATTAATATACAAAGAGGGCGCGACCACGCCCTTCCACCTTACACTAAATGGAGACAAGTTTGCAACATGACTGAAGTTGAAAGTTTTGAAGATTTATCTCATGAGATATCGGACAAAAATGTAAGGGACAAACTTAAAGAGCTTTATGGATCTGTTCACAACATTGATGTCTGGGTCGGAGGAATCTTAGAAGATCAGGTGGATGGTGGTAAAGTTGGTCCACTGTTTAGCTGCATTCTACGGGAACAATTCAGGCGATTACGAGATGGTGATCGATTATGGTATGAAAATTCACACGTATTTAAACCAGAACAATTAGAGCAAATTAAGAAAACGACCCTGGCTCGGGTACTGTGTGATAACGGAGACAATATCGATACAATCGGTGAAAACGTATTTTTCATTCCTGAAGTACAAGATGGAATGATATCCTGCGATGATTTGCCTTCAATAGATATTCGATTTTGGGCGGATTGCGAATCTTGCGGAGACTATCGAGAGAGTAACACCTTGTCACGTTCGCGTAGATCTATCCTGAATGAGACAGTCCACGATGAGCGAATGATAAATTTAGAAAGAGCAAATAAAAACTTGAAAGAAATGGTGACCGCACTTGTGAACAGGATTGAACACCTCGAGGAACTTGTACATGATAATAATTAAATATTTCTCATTGATAATAAAGATCAAAGTAAGAACATGCGACTAAGAAAAATACGATACTTAGACGAGTACTTATCTCTGCATTGAAAATTTGAAAGTAAACTGGTGTCTTTAAAGTGAAGAGGTTTAGCTTTGCAAGGTGAAAATGTATTTTAGAATAAACTTTCGAGCTTACTAAGATAAAAAAACATAAAATAATAAAAAAAAAACAAACCAGACTTGGTTTTATAAATCTTGACTTATTCCTTGTAAGGTTAAGGTTATAAGTAGGTATTCGTACTTACTTATTATAACAAAATATATAATATATATTAAGTCCCTGGGTAGGTACCCCACCAATAAGTCGGTGCCTAATACCAACTTATGTCTAGAATAGTATTCTGCTATACGTAATAAAAGTAATAACGTAACCTAGGATTTTTCGAAGTATTTTACTTTACGACGTCAATTTTAAATATTTACTTTTAATATCTATTTTTTTTGGTGAATCTATAACATTAATGTACGACTGCACGTATTTCTATATTATGCCTAACTCTATGCATATGTAAAATAAGTCTATCGTTCAGCTATAAGTAAATTAAGTATACCTAAATCTATTGTTATTACTATTAGAAGTTGTTTTACGATACGTGACAATAAGTGATGTCCTTCCTACACTACGTTGCTTTCCTTAATTAATAGCACGTAAGTAATCTAGTCTTAACTACTTAATAGGTATTACCTATTTTAAGGTTCATTTTTGATAGTGTTAGTAGCTAATGTCTTATGTGCTATAGGCATATGTAATGTTTATAATCTATATAATTATCACCTTTTTGGATGTTTATTTTATGGTCTTGTATGATCGGGATACTATTATCAGTCCTCTCATAATGACACCAGTTCGATAAACTTTATAGTTTAGCATTAGCACGTACGGTAAAAATAATCCTTAGGCTAAAATTTTAATCACTATAATATAGGAATTAAAGTTGAAACCTCCAACTCGTAGAATCGCTCCCTGAACATCTTGATTACAGCCACTTGATAGGACCATGGTAGTATACCTAGTACCCAATGTCAAAATACTCCTAACCGTCCGTGGATATCTACTACACCCGAATTACCAAACCATTTCTAAAAAAATAAAATAAAAGCATAAAAAAAACTTATTATTCCTATGGAATTATAAAATAATAATAATCAATTACATATTACGTACATAATGTTATAATAATTCGGTATAGTAATTACAGTTATAATACTTATAATTAATCAATAGGAAGGTGTACTAGGTGTTGTCTTCTTGCAATGAATAAGTATTTAATCTATTGTATAACCGGTCTACATCTTATATAGCAGTAAAGAGGCAGTACTACACACTGGCGTCACATCAAGGTGGTAAGTATTCGTAGTACAAGAGTACTTACTATGCATTTATTTTCTTCGTAAAGGCACAGAAAACTGAACAAGGTACTCTGCCAAATACATATACTGGTTATGTATGACCCGTCTACGAATTAAAGAATGCCAGACACAGTAATCTGAGCTTAATCATTAATAAATATTAGCTAATATCTACTATAGGTATCTACACTACACTTAAGACTCCTTATACAAGCAATGGATAATACCACTGAAAAGGAAATGTAGAATTTGAGTTGAAAATTGGGAACTACATATGCCACACCACACCGTAGCGAAATTTTCCTAGAACAACAAAGGAAAAATGGCTCAGAATGCAAAATACGAAGAGCATCCAATTAAATAAAATGTGAAGCCGAATATCTTTAAATATGTACTGGGTTCGTTAATACCAACAACAAAAAATATTATTATCCCAGAACATCTAATTAAAACTCTGGTATAATGAGCATCTACTCGACATTTTCATTCGGCCACGATTACCCACATACTTACAACTCGCAAAATCCATACCTACAATAGAATAAAATATTTCCATATAAACATGTTTATTGTTAATATTATAAGAAAACAGTCTAGATATTTATATTCACTACTCTTAGTACCCTACAGTTAGCAACGTAATTTATGTCTAGTAAGTATTAATCACTGGGTATATATAATAGACTTTTAAAATATAACTGTTTCGTAGCAAATATCCGTGTTGTTAACCACATGAGATATTATAATGTCTAAGGTTCCTTTAAAAAACTGGTATCAGTGACACATGTCGTTTCAGTACCTACAACTTAAAACCTTTTAGGTCGACTAAAACAATGTCGGGTTATGCCACTAACACGAGGTAGGTTGAAGTATACGAATAGTAGTTAGTGTCAAAAATGTATGGACTTAACCAGTTAAGTCTGTTAGTTGGGTTGGATAACCCTAGAATCCCAAGATCCTATAAGTAGGACTTAGGTTTACTTTAAAGATTTAAAAATGACAGGCGTCAGGGCGTCACCGTATGCAAGCTATTTGAAAATAATTGTAGTGAAATCTAGTTTTGGTGTACCACTACCACTGTATTGTACCACTAATAGCCAAATTATTTTTTAAGCCAGGGCTCTATTACATATGATTTATAAGAAACATCTTATAGTAGAATGATACCTATACTTATCTTATTTAAAAAAGAAAAACATGCATTTTGCTCTTACATAATTACAGAATATTATAATATCTCGTGTGAATATTTATTTATCGATAATAATGTGTCTCTATTGATATATTCCAATTTATTGGACGCTCTCGTCCTTTATTAGCGCTTCGTCCGAATTTAATAACTTTTATACTGAATTTTACTTTTCGGAGTTGAAACAGTTTTGCATTTTAAAGTCGTTGTGTAAATGAGGTACAGTCGGGTTCAAAATTGCATGTACAGTTTTTGAATGAATTCATTCATAAATCGTCCATGCAATTCTGAACGCCACTGTACACCGGTGGGTTTCGTACAGTGGTCATCATACCTCTATCCAACATAGTGAAGCATACTAGACTGCCGCTCACAGGTTCAGAATATGCTCTAAAAATATTGATGGTGCGTTGCCAGACTTTGCAACAAAGACCAAGTATTTTGGTTTCGGCTACCAGGAATTCGTTTTAAGTTTTTCTTTGGATACATTTTTATTTGCAATATACACGGTGCTCGTGAGCATTCCGAAAGATTTTAATGCTGAATTCCTGAGCACATTTAGAGTATTTATAGTTATATAAAATTTCCTGGACTCGGATTGGTTCCAGAGATAATGAACCTTATTTCGAAATAAGTTTTTCGAACTATCTCGTCATAAAACTTCGTTTTGATTACAATGCTACCACAGTGTGTTCTAATATTAGGTACCACACCTTTTGCCTGAAAATCAAAAAATAAGAATAGACTTGACGAAAAACCCTATCCCTACCTTTGACATTAGGTCTTATAATATTTTTTGTTTATTTTTATGTCTAGAATGTATAGTTAAAATCTTTCGCAATGCTCACGAGCAACGTGTAGAATTGAATTACAAATAATGCTTTAGGTTAATTTGGCAACACATGCTTACACAGCTTACACTTAGGGTTGATTATCTAAGCGATGAATTTTTACTTGTGTGTTCTGCCTCGGCACACTTAATTCGAATTAACTGAACTAATGCAACTCATGGAACATTATTAGGTACTTAATACGATATCAGGCTATCGTACGAAACCCCACTTTCACTAAAATTGATATTTTCACCTGGCCCAGAGGCGATAACTGTATAAGTTTGGTCATAGCCTCATAGGCTTTTCGAAATTAACGACCGGGTCTATTTCTCGAAAGTTTGTAACTTGTAATACAAGCGGAAGTCCTTATCTGATTAATAGTGTCAAAATGAGACTGCTACTTGTATTACAAGTTACAAGCTTTCGAGAAACGGGCCCATGGTCAGGGTGTTGCTTATTTACATTTTTTCAATATTATCTAGCTCTGACCTGCTTAGGCTGTTTACAGACTTGAATAAATAAGTGCTGTTTTTTATTTATATTTAATAATCAAATAATAAAAAAAATGTTTATATGGTTTTGTGTGGGGGTACCATATTATAAAGCTCGGTAGCGATTATTAAAAATAATTTACATAATATTTTCTACAGCGATTATATCGCTTACCTATATTTATTAATATAACTACATCCCGAAGTTTCGAACCCTGTAAATTGTTTTATTTCGAAAACACTTATTTATTAAAATCGGAGAACACATTAGAGGGGTGGGTGTTTGGTAAAATTGAAAAGTGAAAATAAGTAACAACTTATTACAGGGTGGATTAGTTTTCTGTTGCGGGAGCAATGTGTACAAGATTCTCGTTTAAATATATGATTTCCATGTCTTATAATCATACTATCAATTACATACGGATGGTTTAACCCCATACAAAGCAGCGCGTAATAAATGCGCCCAATATGTTCAAATGGTCCAGCGCAAATACGACATTGTTGGACCAATGGTTGTAATAGTAGATGGCGCCGAATATCACTTAACGAATATAATTAACTGAATTGTGATTGATGAACGACCATTAAATTTAACTGACCCAACTGATTTCATAGAGACAGACAAGTACAGTCAAAGTAGAATGAGGTTATTTTGGGTGTAAACATAATAAATTATAGCCATCTACAAAAACGATGAACCACAGCATTGTATGGAAGTTAACCATTTGCTATATTTTATCTGATGCAGGATGTGCAAGGTGCCCAAAAGCATTGCGAAAGATTTTAACTACGCCTTCTTGACAAAATGTCAAATATCTGATTGTTGTTATTCAATACTTTTGAACAAGTCATTGTAAAAAAAACGTTTTAAGAATTTTTATTTAAGTCGCATAAGTGTTTTTTAAATGTCACTCAAACAAACAAACATCAGTCTAAATATAAGGTAAGACTTGAACACATTGTGGTAGCATGGAAATCAAAATTATGGGTTACGGCGAAAAAAATTCGCATCACTGGATCTAGGAGAATTTATATGACATTTTAGTGTCTAAACATGGCCATTAAAATCTTTCACAATACACGCCTTGCATAATTTTAGGAAGGAACTTCCTTACATATCTTTACATAATTATTATACTAAAATAACGTGAGATCTTTGTGCTTCCTTCAATATTCGTAAATTAATGTTAATCAATTTATAAATCTAAGTGTTGTGATGTTGTATTACCTATTACGTCGTTTATCTAATATACTTAAGTGTTGTGATATTGTGCTACATACATGTTCCCGTAGTAACCTTTATACTATGTTATTTCTTTAAAATTTCAATTTCTCGTGTGTTATGATGTGTCGTCATTATTGTCGTTATTTATTCAGTTTAAAGAATAGAGTTTGGCATATAAAACGATGAATATATTCTAATTTATTGACAGTGTTGGATTGGACGCGTCAAATCAAAGGGAATCTTTAAACAAACTTAACTAATTTAAACTAGCTATATCTTTACTACAATTTAATAATATGACTAGCGTTATAAACAGAGATCAAACAAATGGGCGTCAATGTTCGGAATAATATTGATGTGACTCCTCCAAAGATGATTAAATAATTAATCAATTAATATTTTTCTTTAAATTACATATTTGATACCGGTAACTGATACGGATGAAACGGGGAAATTAAGTTTCTAGAAATTATGAAATAAAACTATTTAAACGGATTATATCGCGTATCATTAACATTAGTTGACGCGATATAATCCGGCTAAATAGTTATTTGTAAGACAATATTTTCTAGAAATTATTGGTTTGATTTATCAACTTTGGAGTCGTGTCCATATTATTGTGAACAATGACGCACATTTGTCCAATCTCTGTGAGAAAGGTGATGAAACTGGTGATTGAAGGATTCGGCAATCATAGAAATGCCTGTCCACTGTTATGAGACTAACAACTGAAGGGATCAATTCGATAAAGTAGGAATAACAAAGTATCAATCATAATTAATATTTAGAGTGATTAAACTCCCAGGAGGTCCTGCCTGCTCTACTGAGCACTTTAGACTGTTGCCTAAAATGTTTATCTTGTATAGGTACAGTCAAGTGCAAAAATAAGTATCGAAAGAATCCGTTCATAAATATGTTACGACGTTCTTATTACACAGAATTAGAGTGCACTGGGACATGTTTTTGAACGTTTTTGTATACCCCTTATTTTGTCTTCGACTGTACATGAGTTCTTTTAATTTACTGTTTAAATTTTAAAATAATTATAGATACAGTCGTGACGTAGGACAGTTGACCTAATTGGAATTGTTCGTAATATTCCTTATAAATAAAATGAAGACCAATCTTATTTTGAATGGCGTAGTTGCTATATGATAGTTAGGTTGGTACGCTACCCGATATTGGATATCTGGTAAGTGGGACGTTTCACAAATGAACATAATCAAGAGATTTCGGTAACAAGTAAAAAATTGAGCGCGTTCTTTATGTATCTAATGAATAACAAAAAAGGTCCATTTTAATTACACAAAGGATCGCCATTTTGTTTTCATAAAACTACTTAATAGGTACGTACATGTACCCATATTATGACTACGTACACTTTTTTTAAATGTCCCAAGATTATCATTCGGAAGTGGCTCAACGAATGCCTTTTCGTGATGCTGATGATACGACGATATCTTATGGGCATGTAATATTCCCATTTCAATTAGGTGCGTTAAAAATAAAAGTAACAATAAATATGTGTGATAGGTACTTTGAATTAAAATAGTAGGTATTCGTCAAGGTTTGGAGGTACAGTCAGCTAAAAAATTGGTGTACCATTTTTCGGCACTAACCTAACTTAATACCTACAGGGTGAGGCGCTAATTATAGTACAATAGCAAAGTATATTAAATCTGTTATTTACCATTTATTCCACGCACCATCACGCTCTCTCTTTAATGTAAGGTCTACGTTGAACGCTGTACAACGCCACTCGTAACATTACTCGAATTAGGGCTTTGATAATCAGCGAAACCATCCGATCTCAATTCATCCTTGTTGCTAACTCTGGTTCTGTACACTTACTGCTAGCAGTGCCTCTATAAAATCAAGTCCACAACAATGAACGGACGAATTTTGTGGCCAGCGATTGCTGTTACCTAAATCACTTTGTTATTTAATTTGGTCAAGTTTAGGCTTATTCGACTCAGAATCACGAGCTCATTCGATTTTGTTAGAAGCAAAAATATGTCCCACGATTTTCATACAGTTTTCATTCCTTCCGGTTTTCATTACGCTACCGCCTTTGAACTTGTACTCGTATGAAAAAACGGTATCGTAATGGAAAAAACATTTTGGGACATTTTTTTCTCTTATTAGACTTGAAAGAGCTCGTGATCCTGAGTAGAACAAGCCCAAACTTGTCTGTATTAATTAACAAGGTGATTTCAACAAAGGATTTCTTTTTTTTTTCTTTCTTTCTTTTCTGCAATGAGCGCCCGGTACTATGGCCGGATTACCATTTTCCTAATCAATAAGTACCTAAATCAGAGTTCTTCGTTAGCAGCCAACACCATCAATCCTCATAGATCCGGATTTTTGAGCTTGCATTTAAGAGCTTAGCGAACCTGAACATATATATTTCCGAAGTAAAATTCATAAAATGTATGCTTTAACGGATAGCAAATGATAAGTAAAACAGATTTATTAAGCTTTGTTTGTGCACGAAAGTTCGGGCCTCTTTTTATAAAATTAATATAGACAATATCAACGAAAAATGGCATATCACATTTTTGCTACTTCCTCACACCTGTTTAACTACCAGAAAGAAGGAAAGAGAACGCGTTATTATGTATTTGTAGATATTATTTTGAATTAAGAATACTTTAAGAATACTATTTTTTATTTATCTATTTACTATATAACTATTTACCTACTGTGTAATAGATGACCTTATCCATCCATTATAATAGGTGTTCGTGTATCACTGTTCAATAAATATTATTAATGTGCAACTCGTTTTTTAATACAATTATATTGTATACATTTTTTAATTATTTGTAATTTAATATAAAATGTTCATTTAATACGACGATATTGGTGAACATTATTCTTCACAAAATCTCTTAGCACTCTTCACTATGGCAATAATGTTCGTGTGTATTACCTATTCATTATCACTATGATTTTTTATTACTTTATTATAATTAACAGATTAAAAGACAATTTTTTCAGACAATATGTTGTTCCATTTTGGAAAAACATATACTTATCTACTTTCATAAAATTAATTTTAAATGAGAATAGTAGTGAGTTGAAGTATTTTGCGCTGAATATACAATAAAAGAAAAAAAAAACAAGACAAGGGTAAATTGTTACTGACAATATACCTAAGAAGACAAAAATAATGAAACTATCTAGTTTAGTGTCTACATAACTTTTATTTACATATCATACACCTATATATTTGGTATGTCTACCAGTTGCTAATACTTTATTAGTAGCTTTGTTTCGAACTTCTACTTCTAAGAATGCAATCTTCTTACCTAACTTCTTTGTCACTGCTTCTACTTCGATTTCATCTCCTTCTTTAGCAGCAGTGAAGTAACTGAAATTTAAAATGTTTTAAAAATAAAGTTACTGTACAGTATTAGTGGCAGAAGCTGAGCGTAATAGGCCAGGTAAATTTACTTATTTTTTTTGTTTCAAGTGTATTAATGGGGGTTTTTCAAAAGAAGTACTATATTCTGTTCAATAATCTATGTCAGTAAAAAGATGGTAAAATCAAATATATGGGCAGCGGGCACCCAAGATACCCAATTTTTTAATTTGGCCTTATTTCTACTGACAGAGATTGTTTGAGAAAGCATGAATAAAATATTGTCAAAGACACAATACACCTCGTAAGTAATTGTTTTAATAGGTTTAAGTCTCAGAGGAGTTGGATCATCATTTATTTATGTGCTTGGCTCCTATCTGTGGATAAATTTCTAGGAAAGCATTGAAGTTGAATCATATACAGGGTGTTTTTAATTTCTGTTATATTTTGCCATAAGATATGCATACATAGCCTGAAGATTAGCCATAAGAGATGTCTAGGATCCCTGTGACAGATCTGAACATTAACAAAGTTTCTACTTATATTCAAAATTAAGTACAAGTAAGGTACTCACGAGACACTAAGATCAATAGATACACCTCTGGTTTCAACATTGTCATTGGCGGTGAGGGCATAAGTGGAGATGGCATCAACAAGATGGGCGATAAAACCCCCATGGAGAGTACCACGCTGGTTCAGGTGCTCCGGTCCAACTTGGAATCCTGTGAGAAGCTTGCCATTGCTGCATGATATTACTTTGACCTGTAAAATTAGAATCTATCATCATTTTATTTAACTTTAGACAGGCTGTTGTCATTGACAACATCTACATCAGAGTTCACACAGAGTGTACATTCTTACACGCTTCCTGTGATCGTATTGGTAAATTGGATCTGAAGTGTAATGCCGCCGTTACAGCTCGGTCGTATTGAAGTTGAATCATATTATTTTCATATCATTTTAAGTTCAACTAATAGGTATCAAAGCTTTCGTCGTCCTAAACAGCAGCTTGACAGTTTTGATTTTAAACAAATAATGAAAAACTGCATTCAAAATGTAAGTAAAGGAGAATTGGTTAAAGATCGATGAACGTAATATAAAAAAAAAAACGTAAAATCACCTTGCGAAGATTCTGATCAAAGCACTTTGTAGTGGCGATTACTTTTGTGAAGAGTTCTGCAACTTGTGCCGCCTTATTACTAGCCATAATGGTAAATTACTTCATTCTTTTGTTACATCATCTGATGTAGTTAAAATATATCTACGTAGAAATAAGAATACTTAAAACTAATTCCAATATAAATACAGAGGTGTCAAATCAAAACTGTCAAAAGTCGTATGTCTTTTAATGTCAAAAGTGACAAATACAGAATTCTGTTCCAAATCAAGAGTAGGTACGCCTATATTCTTGGAACGCATTTTAGTAGAGTTTGTGTTTCGCCTTGTCCGTCTGTCTGTCCGCAGTATAGCTCAGTGGTCGTTAGTACTAGAAATTTGTAATTTGGTACAGATATACGCCGCAAAGTGGTAGAATATGTATTTTATAAGTATACATTTTTTTTTTAGTGGGGACGATTTTTATTTTTATTTTGCGTGTCTCGTTAAATAGGTCTTTTGAAAATTATAGGGGTCCCAAAAGGAAGTTTTTTTTGTAAAGATCATATTTTCGGAGATAACTATTCCACCTTATAAAAAAAAAGTGGTCCCGCCCACAGAATAGTTCTTAGAACACTTTAAATTAAAACGATTGCGAACATAATCGTACCAGCCGTTTTTGAGTACCTACGGAACCCAATCTTGAGCATGGCTCGACATGCTGTTGGCCGGTTTTAGTTTTTTTTTGCTGTCCGGATGATCTGAGCATCCTACAATGCAATTTGATTTTATCTACTTATGCTATGCTATGAACGTATAAACTGTACAAAGTGCAATATAAAAATTATAATCGTAACGAACATAGAGAGCAATATAATTCAGAGCAATATCACAATATTAATTTGCTCGTTTTAAGTAAACAGGCGTTTCATTTAATTAAATATTTTTGTCAGACATAATAACTATAACTATAATTAAACGGTTAAACTCAGGTATTTAGTCACTACGCGCGACAAATATTCATAATTTATAATTATTAATAATTTATCCTATAAAACATTTTTTTCAGTAATCGAACGAGAAAAGACTTGTGGAGCGAGAATATAATAATACCAAAATTGATCGCGTGATTACTCAATAAAATTCATAAATAAATAAAAAATAAAAAAATACTTCAACCAATTCATGGGGGGTAGTTGCCATAATCGCCACGCTTGGCATGCGGGTTGGCGATCGCAGTGTCTCCACCGCACTTTAGGGATGCTGCTGCGCATCCCCCGATGGTCTTGGTCGTAGTTTTCAGACATACCCAAGTCAAGTGTATGATCATTAACACTTTAGTCCCTTATTCGACTCCTACGACACCCACGGGAAGAGTTGGGGTGGTGACAAATGTATTCTTACTGCCGTCACCAAGATCGATGACCTGGTGAAGGGCGCAGGAGTCCGCTGGATGCGGGTGGCGCAGGACCGGTCATTGTGGCAATCTTTGGGGGAGGCCTATGTTCAGCAGTGGACGTCTTTCGGCTGATATGATGATGATGATGATGACTTCAACCAATGCCATTTTTTCAAGATCACATCATCATACCATTCATACCCCGACTTGGTGCCAATGGTACCATATCGGTTTGTTTACAAGTCTGTTACAAATAATTAAATCGAAATCGGTTGGCGTGATATACAGGGTGTTTTTTTTTCGACCGTTCAAATTCTACGTAGTGAATGTGTAGGTCATACTCACCAACTTTTACTATGGGGACAAAGTCGAAATCGCGAAAAAAAAATCAGCTGTTTCATACAAATTGGCGGCATTACGCCGGCCGAAATGTATGAAACAGCTGATTTTTTTTTCGCGATTTCGACTTTGTCCCCATAGTAAAAGTTGGTCAGTATGACCTACACATTCACTACGTAGAATTTGAACGGTCGAAAAAAAAACACCCTGTACGTATTGAGTTAAGTATTCGTCCATGTTTCGTGCTCATTATTCTTAATGCAAATAAGTAAGTATATGGTTTTCTCGTGGATATTGGTTAAAACTGGACCGAATTTTATGACTGGTCACGAACCAGCTAAATATGATTAGATTTTTGAGCTAGCCCTAATACACTCGCGGCCAATGAATACGCGTCAGGTGAATTTTTTCATAGAAAAACTGGAAACATGCTGATTACAAATATTTAAAATAAATATTTACAATACAAGTGGAACCGTTTTTAACATCAGATTGTATTGGAATTTCCCTGAAGTTTTCACCCGATTCGAAAAACACGGAACTTTATCATCAGATGATTCCGTAGATATAAAAATAGCAACTCATGGTTAAAAAACTCGTATTACCATACATTGTAGGTGGTTTTCTTAAACGGTCTACATTTTTGTCTATACAAATCGACCTAACGATAAATTTAAAGTTTTTTGGATTTATTTATTTTAGGAAAATTCCAATACAACATGATTTAAAAATATAGATTACACCTACACTATAATTATATTGAAAAAATATTTGAAATCTCCATGTTTGCATTGATGATAAAATCTATGATAAAAACCACCTGACCCGTATTCATTGACCGAATGTGTACCTAATTAATAAAGTAGTAATAATTTTATTTTAAGGTTAGATAATAGCCACAAAGGGTACAGTGACTACAGCGCAATCAGCCGAAAGCGCACTTGATCTGGTTACTCGCTTTGCCAGTTCCGGCAACAGGAAACCTTTACGTAAGCTCAAAACATGTTGGTAAGTGACCACATTATCCAAAACAAGTGCATAACACTTGCCCACTGACAATTAATGGCATGGGCGATAGAAACCAGCCAAATTGGTGATTGATGGATCGCCTTCATAACCATTTCGGGATCCGTAGCTGGTAACAACCGGTACCGTAAAAAGGGGTAAATAGGAATGACGGGGTAAATAGGAATTCAGAGTAAACTAGTCTGTTGCTAGTCTGTTAGCCCAGGACAAAAAGTCCAGTTTAGAATAACACATATGAAAAAATCTGTTGTTCTAAATTTGACTGTTTGTCCTGGGCTAACAGACCAGCTTACTTTACGTTACTATTTACCCCGTTTTACGGTATATTTTTAACCGACTTCAAAGAAGGAGGGGTTCTCAATTTATACTTGCGAGTTGCCAATCCTATAAAAACATGCAACACAATTAAAAAGAGACGGATACCTATTCGTAAAAGGCCTCTACCCACTTGTTTTTAAAGATTCCGTCCCGTTTTAACTGCATTGATTTAAAAGATACAGGTAGCCCTGACACGGCTGCGAATGGACATAAACAAAAACGAAGGTATACAGGGTGATTTCGGGATCGTGCGTGTAGCAGGAGTGAACTACTCAATAATATGGACGCTGCGGAGACAGTCACTCTGAACAACTTTCACTGGTACCTACTGTTACTGCCAAAAACGGTTTGACAGACTATAAATTGCTTTGTGATAATGCTAACCACAAGTTACTCAAAAAAAGAGCAGGTGGCTTATGAATCTTATGATGGTCCCGTTTTATCTATTTATCGTGCTACGCATCACTTTCGCACTTACATACTTGTTAGAACCTGACGGCAACAACGACAAACGATTAACCACGGTACCATCATAAGCCTACAGGATTGGTGACGTCAATGACGAATGGTCATTTTTGAGAAAAAATATCTCTCTGGGTCTGAAATAAACTGATATACGAGTGGTTTGATTGCAGATAAGTACTAGTTCAAAGTTATGACAAAATTATATATTGGAGAATATGTGTTGATGCAGATTATTTTTCTTTACAATTCTTAGTCATACTGTAATGAGTATTTTTAATTAAATGACCTTTTTTGTGAAAAAAATGTATCACAAATACACTGATCAAAATATTAGAAGGACATTTAATTTTAGCGTTTTGCTTTTCTAAACGTGCTCATAGCAAAGGATTTCAAACAGGCCTACTACCGCCAAAATTTCGAGGATTTTTCTCTGCCACTCAAACGAAGGCGTCATTAGAGTGAGAGAGACAAATCCTCGAAATTTACGAATTTCGCGTTTCGCAGGTCATCAATTGTCACACTCACAAGTTACGACGATATTTCGATAATGAACTCCACAAGTGTGTCATGCCACACCAGTTAGGCTGTGTGCCACTTATTGCCCGGATTTGGTATTCCCTGTTACATAAACTTGCGCAAGGCCAGCCGAGGCTCGACTGCCGAAATAGCCACCGGTTCGTGTTGAGACTATTTGACATTACGAATCATCAGTATACTGTGTGGAAATACAATACAATAGGTAGGCAGCTATTTAAATGGTGGTTAGCGTAGGACATGAAAGGTGACGAAGGCATTAGGTAAGTAGTAATAAGTTGAAGGATCAAAAATTCTCTAAGCATCTTAAGTATGCTTAGAGAATTTTTGATCCTTTGGGTACCTACGCCCCTACAGGTGTAGGGGCGTAGGTACCCAGTAGGTATTTCGAGGTACCTATTCATTTTCAGTAGGTACAGGTAAATTGTTGAGTTTTCTGTGGAACTGATTTCCACTGTCCCAGGGTTGCGTTTTATAAAGTTACAATTTACAATTTCGCTGTTTGCCTCTCTTTCTAGCCAATATGTGCGTGCGTTAGAGAGGCAAACAGCGAAATTGTAATTTGTAACTTTATAAAACGCGACCCTGGGACAGTGGAAATCAGTTCCACAGAAAACTCAACAATTTACCTGTACCTACTGAAAATGAATAGGTACCTCGAAATATTTATTCGAAAATGTAGTTATACATATAAATATTATTCCTTTGACAAATGCCAAATCTTCAGTTATTCCAATAATTGTAAGTATAATATTTTCTTCGGTTACCACGAGGATTACTCATGAAATAAAACTATGAAAACGGATAACTTCATTAACTTTAAGTGATTTAATATACGCGAGTTTATCCGTTTTCATAGTTTTATTTCAATTGTAAGTATTTTTAATATTTCTATAAATGCCTTTTACGAGTCACAGAGGCCATAGAATGGAATCGTAATATTACACTCTCGGTCAAAGAGTACGGGTCGAATATAAAATTTCATAGAAAACACTGTAAACGCGCTGATTTCAAATATTGTATTGAAACGTTTTTCAGGATAAATGGTATCCAATTGAATATCCAATTTCATTGGAATTTCCCTGATTTTTTCATCGAATCCAAAACATGGAATTTTATCGCCTGATAACTCGGATATAAAAATAGCAAGTCATGATTAAAACGCCCGCCCCTTTTTCAATACATTTATGGCAATTTTTTAAAATATTTGAAACTCTTATTGGAAACAGCTTTTTGCAGTATTTTCTACTAAAAATTACACCGGTCCCAATTTCACCACGTTGACAAGTGCTACAATTGTAAATTTACTATTTCTCCAATTGGGCGCGTTTATTGGCTACAGTTACCGCTTACCATCGAAAGAGCCGTGTGTTTGTTTGCCACCAACTTAAAATGTTGTGCAGGAACTTTAATAAATCAGCAGTAAATAACTACTTCTTTGCGAAGCAAAATTACAATTGTCACTAGAACACGACAATTGTAGCGAAATTCCGACATAAGCCGAACCTCATGTCAAGATTGAATGAAAATTGTACTAAACCTTGCGACAATAGTCATCGGTTTCGGAAAATAAAAAGTAGTTTATTAACGATGTAATAACGTTATTAACGCAAACAAGCACATGGACCGCCCGATAGTAACCGGTAGCCGTAGCCTACGGAGGCCTGTGACGTGAGTAACAGTGATATTTTACAATTGTCACACATGTAATTATGGTGAAATAGGTCAGACCAGTATTACTTGACCGCGAGTGTAGATGGCGTTTCTTACGCTCGGTGTGATACGTATGTATACAGTGTGTAAATCTAATACGGGCGATCAATTAAATCAGGCATGGGATTCATTAGTGTAATCATGGATTACAAGGTTTTTTTAAAGTTACTCTTAATTTAGACCCCACAGAATTTTTTTAAGATTATCGGAGCAGCAATGTAGGTACGAACATTTGTTATTGTTGATATGGCAGTTATGTCATCTGCCTTTGAAATTACCTGTCAACGAG
>JALPQI010019341.1:0-22115 GCA_025490895.1 Thaumatotibia leucotreta
TATTAGAAATTTTCGTTCATTTTCCTTTCAACGGCTGTCACTGTCAGATATTTTTTCAAAGTTAGAATTTCAGCCAGAAACTATCAAGTCTCTATCACTGTCAAACGTCTATCTACCATATTTCCACAAAGGTTACATAAGTATTCAACTAACGTCAACTAAGAGATGTGACGAATGAATCATTTGTCTCTGTCCATGAAAAAAGTAATTTAAAATTGCCCGGTAACATGGCTATTTATAAAAATATCTTGACTTGAAAAAATACCTCGCCTATTAATGTCAGATAAATCATGGCACCCGATTTGAAGAAAACATGAATAAATTACTAAACGGTCTTAGACAAATCTATGAAGAACTGTCGTTATCCAGTTTCCATTAGGAACAACGACATCTAGCGTCTAATCATGGCCGATAGCTAATTCTTAATTTTCGTAGACGAAGGAATTTTTATTATGTAAACTAGTTTTCAAATACTGAAATTTTGACGCAACAAAGATTCGATGACATATCATCGGGGACCATCGGAAATGTCGCGATCGTGCCTACTAACGAAAAATACCGAACCCATAATATTACACGACCAAATTGCATCCTTTGCCAAGTGGCTCAACATTCCTATGTACCTGACATGTGACTGTAAGTGTGATTCTCTTTCATGCAATATTTCCAATTTCTGAAGTGTATACCTAGCTGTGTTGCTGTTTGTACTAACCCCTTATTCATAAGTCAATGTCAAACTATTCTTTATTCAAGTAAGCTTATTAATAAGCATTTTCGAATCGTCTGACATTATCAAGAGAGATAAAAAAAATCTACTACACATAAATAAAGGTCTCCTAACTTAGCAAGCCAATAAGTATTATTTGTTCCTTTCGGTCTTATCAATATGTGTCCATAAGATCGAAAGGGACAATACTTATTGGCTTGCAAAGTTAGGAGACGTTTATGAATAAGGGGGACTTGGGTCGCCGACTTAGGAATAGGGGCTGCGATCCTCGTTCCGAATCGTATCTGATCCAGCAAATATCCCTAGCGATTCAGCGTGGAATTTTTTCTAGTGTCATCATAGTCATAGTGGGACCTTTGGGCCGGATACAACCCGAATTGGTCTTTTGCAATTAGTATATAAGTAGAATGTAATATTTACGAAGCCATAATAGGTTGAGATTTGCCTTATTTTCAGACTCTGCACCATAACCTGCAACGCAGGCCACAAATTCGTAGACGGGACCTCAATCGCCAACATGCGTTGCGTAGACGGCCAATGGCAGCCCACACGAGCAGATTTCTCGGCGATACCCGACTGCGAACCGGAGTGTAACCCGCCGTGTCTTAACGGAGGAGTGTGTTTGTCTGTCAACACGTGCCAGTGCCCGACGGAGTATAGGGGACCGCAGTGCCAGTACTGTAAGTGTCTTTTATGAGTATTTGTTTACTTATGTTGGGTGCCAATGGCAGCCCGCTCGGGTAGATTTTACGGCCATAGCTGACTGCAAACTGGAGTGGAACTGTGTCAGTATTGTAAGTATATATTCATATATCCTCCTAAGTCCCAAGTGCCTTCTAAAAGAACAAAATGGCGTTCATCACGAGGTATACTCATAGGTATTTTTCTCCGTCGCTGGCCTAATCACTGTTGCGGACGATATCGACGCTGCCCAACTGTGCGATAACGTACAAGTTTCTCACCTAGAGGATTGCACTACCACATTAAATGAATTTAAGAACCCATTTATTGTTCTGACTCAAAACATTCGTAGTCACCAGTGTAACTTAGACTACTTTAAATGTATATTAAAACGTGCCAAAATCATTCCGGATGTTATAGTTTTAACAGAGTGCTGGCTACCAGTGTGGCCCCAGCTCCCGATATTTGATGGCTACGATTGTTTTGCCTCGGACAAACATTGTTTGCAAAATGATGGAGTGATAATCTTTGTTAGTAAAAAACATAAAGTTAAAGTATGCATAAATGACACGATTAAAGAGGCAAATACTCTATTATTGTTAGTAAATAATTATATGAGTATATTAGGCATCTATAGATCACCGAGTTATCACAACGCAAATGTTTTTCTTGAGTCCCTTGGCTTGTTTTTGACAAACTTTAAAAAATTCAATTTAGTCATAACAGGTGACATAAACATAAATATATCACCCGACTCTTGTAGCTTGACGGCTGACGACTATTTGAATTTGTGCTCAGAAAATGGTCTTTATTCGGGTAACAACCTACCTACCAGGGGTGAAAATTGTTTGGACCACGTTATGATTAGGTTGAAGCACAAATCTACTGCTGTCGTCTGCAACGAGGATATAACTGACCACGCTCTCTTATTATGGGCTATGGAGTACGTCCCTGAGTCTGTTGAAGCCGCTAAGCTGATCTCTAAAGTCAATTGGAATGCGGTTCAAATTGAATTAACGAATTTCAACTGGAATACACTGTATAGCATAGATGATGCCAACGCAGCATGTGACTTATTTTGTAAGACAATCAGTCAATGTATTAATAACAATAAACAAATTATACGTACTTCCAATTCCAAGGTCACGAAAAAGGATTGGATATCGCCTGGACTGCTAAAATGTATTCGCAAAAGGAGTAGACTGCACCTACAGGCAATAAAAAACCCTAATGACCGAGAAATGCAGAGCAAATACAAAAGGTACCGTAACACCTGTTCAGACTTACTGAAATCCGTGAAGCGGAAATATCAGCAATACCAGCTCACGGCATCACGGCTCGATGCAAGAAAAACTTGGAAAACTGTGAAGTCTATCTGCAACATCACTTCCACCCGAAATCAAGCAACAGAGCTGCTTCAGCTTAGCACAGATCCTGTACAAGCCTTGAATAAAGCTAATACCTTTTTCGCAACTGTAGGTAGGAACCTGGCTGAAGTAGCTCTTGCAAGAGGGAAGAAAAGTGCAGAGGTCTTGATTGGAAGCAGTCAAGCTTCTCAGCCTTCCCCAATATCGTCTTTCTTTTTTAGGCCTACCGACGTTTACGAGATTACTTCGCTCATAAAGAAATTAAAGGCAGGGAGTGCAGCTGGCTTGGATGGCATTACACCGGACCTATTAAAAAATTGCGTGGGCCATTTAGCAGAACCAATCGCGTATCTATGTAACATTAGTATGTCATCAGGAGTGTTTCCCGAAATCCTTAAAACGGCCGTTGTCACGCCAGTTTATAAATCTGGAAGTACGAAGGAAATAACAAACTATAGGCCCATCTCTCTTCTAAGCGTCGTGGGGAAGCTTATTGAGAAAGTTATTAATAGCCAACTACTCAACTACTTGGAGAAAAATAATATTTTATCACCAAACCAATTTGGGTTTAGACAGAACCGCTCCACAGAACAAGCAATTGAGGTTCTTGTTAACAACGTTGTGGACTGCCTTGACATAGGCAACAGGTGCATAGGAGTATTTCTGGACCTCACAAAGGCCTTCGACACTGTCTCCATTCCTATCCTTATAAATAAACTCGAGGGACTTGGAATACGGGGAACAGTGTCTGACTGGTTCAGGACTTACCTCCAGGGTCGCAAGCAATGCGTTCGTGTGGGTGAATTCTGCAGTGAATTCTCTGATATTGAGTACGGTGTACCTCAAGGAAGTGTATTGGGGCCCACACTGTTCCTAGTATATATTAATGGCCTCTGCAATCTCAGCCTACATAATACCACGATATTGACCTTCGCCGATGACACTGCAATTGTAGTTAAAGCAAAAGACTGGTTGGAAGCTCAGCGTCAGGCCGAGTGTAGCATGGCAGTGATATCTGACTGGCTTGATGCGAATTTACTGACACTAAACGTTGTTAAAACCAAGTATCTGTGTTTTTCGATTGACTCCAGAGGTCAGCCAAGTGGAGACTTTTCTTTACGAGTGAGCTGCCGGACCGGTGACAATATGACTAATAGTGGTACCCTTGATCGCACGAACGTCATCAAATACCTTGGCGTGATGCTTGACAACCACCTAACATGGCGCCAACATATCGGATGCTTGAAAACTCGTGTCCGCAAACTCATGTTTGTATTTCGGTTGCTGCGAAACGTTGCCTATCCGGAATTACTAAAAACCGTGTACTACGCGTTGGGCGAATCAATACTCGGATACTGCAATATGGCTTGGGGTGGGGCTGCAAAGACCATTCTTATTGGCTTGGAAAGGGCACAGAGATCACTTCTGAAAGTCATACTCAGGAGGCCATACCGCTATAGTACTGCTGATCTTTACGGTGAAGCAAATGTTCTTACAGTACGCCAACTGTTCCTGAGAAAGGTCATGTTTTGCTACGGAAAAAAACATGACAAAAACTTTGAGGCTGACACTAGACGACGTCAGCGTTGGAAAAGGCCTAAGTATGAGTCCAGATTTGCCCAACGCTTTAGTGCTTTTATTTCTCCTCTCGTTCTGGAAGTCTTCTGCAAATCTTATAACGCCTCCCGTCCTCCCTCTAAATATAATTTAAGCAAATGGCTCATGCAGCATTCCTATCAAGAAACTGAAAGTCTTTTAATTGTAACTCAGTAGGTCATCTTTAAATAAATTGGAAATCACAAATATTAAGATATTTATTTACTTTATGTATTTATCTTCTTTATATATTTATATCTCATATATTAATTTTACCACTGATAATACAATTACTGCTCAAACCATACCCAAACTGGCGATTACCTTATATATATCTTCTATTAACTGTATATTCTTTAGTGTACCACTAGTTATAACTTATATTATAAGTAATACCTTCTAAGTTTCCTTTGTAGGTACGAAATTCTGCTAAATTAAATTGTTACTTCTTTGGGTCCTGTAACACAGGGATTCCTAGCTCAGGACCCATATGCATTGTAATATTAATGTTGCTCTTTGAATAAATATATTTCATATTTCATATTTCATTAAGTCCTGGGTAATAAAATTTTAAAGGTCGTTCGATCACAATGTAAACATTAATTCTATGACGTCAGGACTTAACAATGGTCGCCATTTTTGGTTCTTTAAAAAGCCACCTCGGTCTTTCTGACTAAAAATATTTTAAAAGGCCCGGGTCTTAGGAGGATATACGTACTTAGAGCTGTGTTGTAACCGCAACAATCTATCTATATCACACTAGTATACATTCGTTGTGTGGACAGCCATGTCAGCCCACACGAGCGGATTTCTCGGCCATACCCGACTGTGAGCCAGAGTGTAACCCGCCGTGTCTTAACGGAGGAGTGTGTCTGTCTGTCAACACGTGCCAGTGCCCGACGGAGTATAGGGGACCGCAGTGCCAGTACTGTAAGTGTCTTTTATGAGTATTTGGTTACTTATGTGTGCCAATGGCAGCCCGTTCGGGTAGATTTCCCGGCCATACCCGACTGTGAGCCAGAGTGTAACCACCCGTGTCTTAACGGAGGAGTGTGTCTGTCTGTCAACACGTGCCAGTGCCCGACGGAGTATAGGGGACCGCAGTGCCAATACTGTAAGTAGCTTTTAGGTGTAATATATAAGTCACTTATCCTAGTTGCCGATGGCAGCCCATACGATGGATTTCTCGTCCATACCTGATTATGAATCTTTTTTAGATCGAGCTCTCAAAATCAAAGATTTACTTTGTAGAGCGAGTAATTAGCATAACCCTGATTGGTAGATTCAATAAACAGAGATGATGTTTGCTGGGCTGTATACTATAGGGTCCTTACTGTATAAGTAGCTGAGATAGCTACCTTGCTATATTATGACGAATTTAGGTTTGTCTGGCTAACGTAATGTTTCCTTTCTAGGCAACCAAACGTTTTTAGAAAGCTGGAAAAGATTAATTACTCAATTACAGAAAACTTATCCTTTCTTTAAATATTATTGTGCATTGTATGTCATTGAATTTCGTACGCCACCAAACGGCCAAACGTATTGGCGTCTCGAAATGATATTGAGATCTCGTATTTAAGTACAGTCAACCAATTAAAACCCACAACACTCAGGCCACAAAGGAACCATGTCAAAGTGACGCTATAAATCAAATTATATAATCATCATCATCATCATCATCATATCAGCCGAAAGACGTCCACTGCTGAACATAGCCCCCCCCCCCCCAAAGATTGACACAATGATGGCGTAGGACCGGACATATTATATATAAGCTCGTATTACTTGAGAAGGTTCTAAAGTGGCCTAAGATTCCAATTGGTTGAGTGTGCCTACAAATAAACATTTTGATTTGATTTTAGCTACTTCGGTGTGCGACTTCCGTAAGCTAGCCTTCAACGGAAACTACAAATGTAAAGGGAATGATGAAGAATTCTCCTGCCGCCTCAGCTGTCCCCCGGGCGCTGTCGCCTCGTCAACATTCGCAGAACAGTACACTTGTCTGTACTCCACGGGAACGTATTCGCCTCAGCCTATACCGCACTGCGTGTTTAGTAAGTATTTTGTTTAAAAATGTTTACATGCATATGGATTGTTAAGGTTTTCTCTTTTCATAAGGTAGCATAAAGATGCCCCTTTTGGTGTCTACAAGAGGATAAAATAAGGAGTCTTCCTGCCGTCTTATTTGCCCGCCGGTCGCTTCGTCAACATTCGCGGAACAGTACACTTGTACTCCACGAGAATGTACTCGAATGAGCCTATACCGCACTGCGTGTTTAGTGAGTATTTTGCGTATTATTTTTACACATGTGGATGGTTATGACGCTGTTCTTTTGATAAGATCGCATAAAGATGACCCTTTAGGTATCTACATGAGGATAAGACGAGGAATTTTCTTGCCATCTCAGCGGGCGCGATAGTTTCGTCAACATTCGCCGAACAGTACGCTTGTCTGTATCTTGGGAATGTACTCACCTCAGTCTATACCGCACTGCGTATTTAGTGAGTGTGTTGCAAATTATTTTACTCATGTGAATGATTAAGACATTGTTCTTTTGATAAGGTAGCGTAAAGATACCCCTTTTGGTATCTACAAGAGAATAAGAAAAGAAGTTTCTCCTGCCGTCACAGTTGCCGGCCAGGCGCGATAGTTTCATTAACATTCTCAGAACTAGTCAGAACAGTACCTACACTTCTCAGGGTTCCACGGGAATATACCCGCCTCAGCCTATACCGGGTAAATAAATATTCAGTGAGTATTGCATATGTACAACAGAAATAAAGAGTTCTGTTTCTGAGGCACCGGTATCTTCTTTGTTTGCTGATCAGAGTCTACACTTTAAAGGAAATATACTCGACATTCGTCATCAATGAGACGTTACTTTCACACGAGAATTTATAGCATTTTAGTAAGACAAGAAAACCAGTTTTTTTAGTCGGTTTATCCGTTCTCCTACCGCCACCATGCAATCTTCTACTTTCGTAAACCGATATTTTATGAAAAAGTGTAAATAAAACTTGTGCCAACATCGTCTAAATAATTGCATAAAATAATTCAACAGCTCTGACGCTTATTATTGTATTTTATTTACAGACGAAGTCGTCGTAGTAACGCCCAGCAACTACCATGCCGGATACAGCAGCGTAAGTATTTACAAAATATTTTTTTAGTCTGTACGTAATGTACATATATGTACTATTGTCAGCATAAATGCGTACACATATTGTAAATTAAATCATTCCTAATTAGAGTACGTAGTTTTTCATCACATCTCAATTATCTAACTATAGCGTAAGAACTCTGAAACAGGTGTAAGTAGCTATTTACGGCTTTTGCTCTGTTGCGGCTGAAATAAAATGTAAGCTAAACAGTTGTATCGACTGTTTAAAGTTGCAAGTACTTTCAAACCTGTACAGACATTTAAAAAAGAGAAAAAACTAATTTTATTTATCTATAATCTCTTTCAAATTTACTGCAGATAATGTTCACGAGGCTTCATCATACAATCACGTCTAAAATGTATACATTTCGAAACGTATGCCCATGGCACAAGGATCATAAAACGTTAGTATATTTTTGAAGCCGCCCGTATAACTCTCATCCGTTTCTGGTATACCTGAAAGAAAAGAAGAGAATACATTTTTTGCAGAACAAAAAATATCTACATTCTTACATTTTATTTAGAAAAAATATAGAAATAAATAAAAATATAGAATATATGAAAAACAAAAAGGTAAAAATAATGTTAATGCTGTAGGAGCTGCAATTGGGTACTACTACATCATACCTGCCACAACGCGTCTATCTGTACGAATGGTTGTTTTTTAAATTTCAGAGCTACTACGAAACCTACTACCACAACGGCAGCGAAATCAAAACCCACAGCCAAACTGGCTACGGCTACAACCAGCACAGTAGTCAATCAGGCTACGGAATTGGCTTCGGTAGCCATGCCGGTAGCCAAGTCGGTAGCCAAAGTGCGGAGACCATAGAGTATGGCAAGGTTGGAGCGGGTGTCAAGGGCACGAATGTACATATTGTGGTGCAGGATTTTACTCCGAAGGGCGGTACTTGTTTGACATGGGCAGGCGTGCATTATAAGACCTTTGATGGGAAGATATACAGGTATGAATTACATGTAATCTCAAATAGTTGCAATCATTCAAATGTGATTTACGGTATTTGAAAAAGCGATTGCGTTTTCGTCACCAACGTCACCATAGTATTAAGAAGATTCGTATCTACTCCAGTAAATACAGACTATATATTTTTTAACATTGCATGCTTTTGTGTTATATTTAAAATAGAGAGAGGTGCTTTAAAAATTTTAACGTATGGTCTTTTTGGCTATTAAGCCGCGTTCACAACAGAGATGTATCTCATACCGGCAAAGTATTTACATTGTGTTTTAGAATATTCTTTAATAATTTATTGTATTTATCCAGAACTCATTCGATGTTTTTCTATTTGAATTAGAGTCAGAATACTAAGTTGTCCTAATTTGCATTTAATAATAATAAAAAAAATGATGATTATGTATAAGTAATTCGATATCGTTCGATCTAATTGGTAGAAATCTTTTCATATCTATCATAGAAATTATTTCATTAGATTCCCTACTAGTATTACCTGTTGCTTTAGTTTTATGTATTTGTCATAAGAGCATTTCTTTTTATTTTTACCATTTTCATAATTTTCAATTTCTGCGTAAATTTTGGGTTACCTATTTCTACTCAGAATCACAAGCTCTTTTGATCTCAATGGGGAATAAAATGTCCCATGTATTTGTTCCTGTGTTGTTATCATTTTCCATACACTTTGTATGGCGGTAACAAAAGAAGAAATCCGTAAAATTTATGGAAAGTTTGGGACACTTTTTTCCCTTTTGCAATCGAAAGAGCTTTTGATTCTGAGTAGAACTGACTCTAAAATTTAGAGTCAGTTCTACTCAGTACAGTGCTCAGTACATTTAATGTACCCATAAATTCAAAATTGTGAAAATGGACAAAATAAAAAGAAATGCTCATAAATATGAATTGTTCTGTTTAGTTTCGAATCTCCATGCCAGCACATCCTAGTTCAGGATGCCAAAGAGCACGATTTCACGGTAGCTGTGAAGCAGGGCGTTTGCAAACGAAAGGATTACTGCCCGTTGGAACTGACCATTTACTTGGAGGAGAAACCCTATGTACTTTCCGCTGGAGGTATGTTAGTCAAAGTCAAACTATTCTTTATTCAAGTAAGCTTATTAATAAGCATTTTCGAATCGTCTGACATTATCAAGAGAGAGAAAAAAATCTACTACTGGTTCAAACCCTACACCGAAGCTGTTGGTTGAAGCTCGTTTACTTTACTCCCCCTGTTCATAAACGTCCCCTAACTTAGAAAGCCGATAAGTATTGTTTGTTCCTGTCGGTCTTATAGACAGATTGATGAGACCGAAAGGGACTAACAATACTTGGCGGCTTGTTAAACCGATTCGTTGCGTGTTCTATTTTCAGAAACTTTTGTCTATGGCGGCGAACAATTTTTTCATGATACGCCAAGCGTACCTTACGCTATAGAATATGATGACACGCCTATCGTGTCATCCGCCATTCGTTAAGAATATTCATGACACGCCTGGCGTGTCATCCGCACTGAAACGGTGAGACGTGTATGAATAATGACTCATACATTTACTCAACACCAACAAACACACTCACGTATATGCAAACTTTATAACTCAAAATGTAGGTAATGTTAGTTAGTGCTAAATGTGTACATTATAACTCTACCTTGTTATTGCATGTTGATTGTATTTCTGTGGACATCTTTTATTGGTTTGTTTATTGTACACTCAGTTTTGTATATTTCTTTTGCACCTACCTATTATCAAACCGGAATCAGAAGGGGATTCGATCCCGGATTCATTACACAACTTTTACCTAGAAAAGAGTAGTTTATAGATGTAGTGACTGATTAATTAATTTATTGTCTCTGCACTTAAAGTATGAGTATATGAATATAACTATGAATATATCCTAGATCGACTTTTACACTGTTGTGTCAACAGTACTTTCGAATCCCATTCTAATCGCGGTTCGATAATAGCGCTGTTGATGCCCCAAATAAATAAAATAAAAAATATAAATAAACTGTTGATAACTTGATATGGCTGGTTTATTTAAGATTTTGTTTCAGAAGAACAAGGTTCCGTGTTGTTCCGGAACACCCGGCGCCTGATCCCGATCCCGGCTTCTTTACCGGGAATCCGCGTATCCATGCCCGGGGATTACGTCGTTGTCAACTTGGACGCCGTTGGCGTGGTCATCAAGTGGGACACTAACGTAAGTTCAGCATCATCAGCCTATGATAGTCCACTGCTGAACGTAGGCCTCTCCTATCAACTATGCGTATAGACGCATTAGGAGGTAAATGCCCATAATCGCCACGCTGGGCAAGCGGATTGGCGATCGCAGTAATGTGTCCACTATGATGACGCTGCTACCCATCATCAATCTTTTAAATAATGGTCAGTGACACTTCAATCCTTTAGTCGACTCTTACGACACCCGCAGGAGGAGTTGTGGTGATGACAAATGTATTCTTACTGCCGTCACCAGGCCCTGTATTTTCTTATCATTGCTTATTCCATTTCAGAACATAGTGGTAGTCGAAGGCTCCGTCCTCCTATGGAACAACACACAAGGACTCTGTGGCAGGCTGGACGGCAATCCGGAGAACGACTTCACCACGAAAGAGGGAACCATTGCGAAGACTAAAGCCGTGCTGGCTTCGTCGTGGCAGGTTAAGAAAATTGGTGGTGAGTCTTAGGGTCGTTATATTCAAGTCAAAGATAAGGGTGCGGCTCCATTGACGCGGAGCGGAGCTGAACTGTGAGAGCTCGGCCAATGAGACCACATCACAGTGTTTCGAATTTTGAATTTGAAGAATGTAATTGGTCAATTTTGCACAGCTCCGCTCCTCTCCGCGTCAGTGGAGTCGCACCCTAAATGGGCACCTGGGCGAACTCACTCCATTGTAGGCCGCGTCTCTGCCCTCGGCTAGTATGTGGCCATAAGTAAGCCCACTTCAAAAAAAAATATATAAAACACTAGCTTGTACATACATACCCACAATTGGTCATGCACACAGGAAATTTTCGCGTTAAAACATTATTTATCATTTGTTGGGTGTCAAACTATCTCCATAACAAAATCAGACCATCGGGACAGGCAGACAGAGTTATAATACTTTCGCATTTATAATATTATGCATGGATGGTGACTACAGGAACTTGACAAGGCCAAATTATGAATTAAGCTACTTTCTGAAAATGCCATACAAATTGAACGTTTGGAACTGAAACCAATTTTAATCTAAGTTTTTATTCTAAGTTAATGCCAAAAAGTGACAGAATCACATTTTTGCTGTCAATGAAATCGTTACTCAACTATTATCTTTAATTTCTTAATTGTTTCAGAATATCATTCAAACTTTTTATTCGAAAGGGTATATCTTTAATTTTACAAAAAATCCGAGAATATCTCTACTTTTTGATAATCAACAAATTTTAGTATGGGTAGTTTTTATTGACTATTCACAATCCATGAAACTATTATTTGCAGATATATGCGACAGTTCACCATCTGAGCCAAATGCTTGTGCCGCCAAATCCGAAGAAGTGAGGAAGTTGGCACAGAAATTCTGCACGAACGTGTTTGTGAAAGAAAAATTCAGAAAATGCTCTAGCGTAAGTATATCGTAAATTTTGATCCCTGCATCTCCACCTTTATCATGTAGTGTCAAATTGATCAATAGGGAATATAGTGTCCTTATTCATAAACGTCTCGTAACTTAGCAAGTCGATAAGTGTTGTTTGTCCCTATCGGTCTTATTTTATACATATTGATAAGACCAAAATACACAAACAATACTTACTGGCTTGCTAAGTTATGAGTGCTTATTATTTATTTAGACGTTTATGATTAAGGGCGCTAGGTCGTAAAATCGTCCCACTATGCAAAAGGTATTACACGTTTAGGTAGTAAAGAACGACTGCTGCCCTCATACCACAGACTGGCCAAGTCGCCCAAAACAATGCTAGTTATATAATAATAATTTATAATTCACTTCCCATTGATACCCGTATATTAGAGGATCACAATGTATTCCAAAACAAATTAAAGAAATGGCTCATTTGTAATGCATTTTACACTGTGGATGAATTTTATGACCTACGTACCTACAAATAATGATTAAAAATGTTTGTGTAATTTACTCTGATGACATACCTATAAATATATATTTATATATTTTTGTTATTATACCAATAACTATTAATTTATACAAATTGAATTTATATCATGAATTGTATTCTTAGAATGATAAAACGTTGATATGTAATATTGTAATATTATGAATGAATGAGTATGAGTACAGTCACCACATGGGAATGTTGAGCCACTTGGCAATGGATGCAATTTGGTCGTGTAATATGAGTTCGGTATTTTTCGTTAGTAGGCACGATCGCGACATGACCGATGTTCCCCGATGATATGTCAGTCAAATACGAATCTTTGTTGCGTCAAAATTTCAGTGTGTCAAAACTAGTTGAAATAATAAAAATTTCTTCGTCTACAAGAATTAAGGATTAGTCATCGGCCATTATTAGACGCTAGATGTCGTTGTTCCTAGAAGAAACTGGATAACGACAGTTCTTCATAGATTTGTTTAAAACCGTTTAGGAATTTATTCGTATTTGCTTCAAATCGGAAGCCATGATTTATCTGATATTAATAGGCGAGGTATTTTTTTCCATTCATATTTTTATAAATAGGCATGTTATCGAGCAATTTCAAATTATTTTTTTCATTGACAGAGACAAATGCTATTGCTGTCTTTATTATCATTCGTTACAGCTCAGTTGACGTTAGTTGAAAACTTATGTAATGTAACCTTTGTAGAAATATGGTAGGTAACCTTTGACAATCTACCCATTATCCTATAATCTGTCAGTAGCCATAAAAATGTATAATAGAAACTTGATAGTTTCTGCCTGAAATTCTAACTTTGAAAAAATACCTGTCAGTGACAGCCGTTAAAAGGAAAGTGAACGAAATTACCATCAGGGCTCTGAAGTTAGATTGACGTCTCCAGGTCTAAAGCGGATGTTATAACGTAACTATAGTAACGTCAGCTTCCGGAAAAATAGCGAACAATCATTGGGTAAACATTTTTGTTATTACGCAACCATGGTAATGTCACCTTCTGAAGAATACGGGAGCGGTCATTGGCTAACCGTAGCAACAACTGCCCCATTGGTCAGCAGACTTCGGCCGAAGTCGTGATACCAGCCTCATAAGAGTTCGGAACCCGATTTGTATTATTCGACCAAGTTGCGAACAGTGGCAAGTGGCTCAACAATCCCGTGTGGTGACTGTACTTAGACATTTACCGTATAAAGGTACAAGCCGATTCCGTCCTTAGGTTAAACGACTGAATCGGACGTTTTTTACTCAAACGCACGCATGTTTAGTTTACATTTGCGACTGAGAATGACACATGGCAATTTGGACCAGAAATCTATATATCCTTCAAATTAATAAAAAAAAATATTTGCATGTATTATATGAGTAATCATGATATATAGGTATTTATTTGATTTTAGGTGATGGATGTGACACAATTGCTTGAAACATGTCAGTGGGACTACTGCGCCTGCACATCCAGCTTAAGTAAGTGACGACTGTTGAAATGGTTCTGTATCACCGTTCCATATTTTACAGCTGCCCTACCGCGTAATCCGCTAATTTCGGGGAATTTTCTCTGTCACTCTATTGACGCCTTCGTTGGAGTGACAGAGACCAATCCCCGATATTTACGAACTTCGTTATTCGCGGTAGTAAGCCAGGTCGTTTGAAAAGTGCTGTCAATATTGGAATCAATGAGTGAATGACATTTATCATTATGTGAACATGGCCCTCATTTCACTTCCTCGATCACCTGACGACTCTCATATCAAATGGAATCTATGTATAGCAATTTTTACATCCCTATACAGAAAATTTCTGTCACTTATTAAATAGGTATTATTGAATTAGGTCCAGAGGAGTGTGCATGCAACACCGTGTCTGTGTACGCGAAGGAGTGCCTCCGACTTGGCGTCAAAGAGATGAAGAACTGGAGGGACGTTGACACTTGCCGTAAGTTGATTCTTTATTTCATGTAAATTTACTAAGGTCCTCTTGCACAATCTTGAACTAGTTAGCACGGGATTAACGAGTTGAGTGTATCATTTTTGACACCTATAACCGTTTAACCTCGGGGGGCTTATCCCTGGATTGTCAAAGTAGAAGTCAAAATATTTTTTATTCAATTAGCTCAGCAACGAGCGCTTTTGAATAGTTAAACTAAATAGCGAATGAGAAAAAAAAACCACAAGCTATCTGGCAGACAATATAATTTAAATACTATGAATGCTGACCATTGTGCAAGTGTATGTACCTAAATACTAAAGTACCTAACCTCTCTTGACTCTGGCCCATTAGAAATGTAATTCGAAAATTCAACCCTAATAGTTGAAAGAATAGTGACCAGTTTCTTGTGTTTCGAATTCTAACAGTACAAAGCAAAAGCAAGTCTGTTTTTTAGTCCGTAACATTTAAGTTCAACAAGGCGTGTAAGTATACCAGGGACATCATCATCATCATCAGCATATGATAGTCCACTGCTGGACGTAGGCCTCTCCTATTTACTAACTATGCGTATAGATGCATTAGGAGGTAAATGCCCATAATCGCCACGCTGAGCAAGCGGGTTGGCGATCGCAGTAATGTGTCCACTATGATGACGCTGCTGCCCATCATCATCTTTTATAAAACAATACCACCATCATCATCATCATCACATCAGCCGAAAGACGTCCACTGCTGAACATAGGCCTCCCCCAAAGATTGCCACAATGACCGGTCCTACGCCACCCGCATCCAGTGGACTCCTGCGACCTTCACCAGGTCATCGGTCCACCTTGTGGGGGGCCTACCCTACCAGGGTATTATGAGGTAAACATTTACAACACGACAAGATTTCCACAAAAGGATTCTTCCTTATGTTTCTGTTAAAAGTGTCATTTTTGAGCACTTATTCGATAAATTATGAATAGGTAATTCTTATAAGTTGTAGCTTGTTTTTAGTTTTAGGTTTAAAAACTTTGTACAACAAAAGCAGTTATACAATTAAATTTCAATTTTTCCATAGCAATGAAATGCGCTGAAGGCAAGATCTACAAAGCCTGCGGACCCGACGTCCAGCCAAGCTGCCAATTTCCCAACTCTTCTCCTCCGGATGCCAACACCTGCGTGGAAGGCTGTTTCTGCCCTGAAGGTTTACTCTTAGAAGCTGGCAAGTGTGTGCCGAAAGAAGAATGCCCGTGTCGACTGAGGAATAAGAGCTTTATGCCTGGGAAGACTGTTAAAAAGGATTGTAATACTTGGTGAGTATAAGGCTGAACATCAGCGTTTCAACCGCCTAATTTTGTTGGCATCATTTTTGCCGAAGTTTCTATTCGTTACAATGTGCTACTTTGTCATTTGAAGGAGGCACGGTACCTTATACAAATGACGTATAACATTGAGACGTTTCGAAACTTCGGCAAAAATTATGCCACCAAAATAAGCGTTTGAAACGCTCAGATTCACCCATAAAGTTCTAAGCAGACGTACCAATTTCTTTCTGGTCTATGCACAGCTGTATAACATTGTTCCGTTGAATCATGGTAAGATCACTTTACATATACAGTGTGTAAGTCTAATACGGGCGATCAATTAAACCAGGCATGGGATTCATTAGTGTAATCATAGATTACAAGGTTTTTTAAAAGTTACTCTTAATTATGACCCCACAGAATTTTTTTAAGATTATCGGAGCAGCAATGTAGGTACGAACATTTGTTATTGTTGACATGGCAGTTATGTCATCTGCTTTTGAAATTAGCTGTCAACGAGTATTTAACTCGCGTATGTAGAGCAACATACGCGAGTTAAATACTAGTTCGGTGCGCAATGTAGAGACATTGCGCGCCGAATTATTTTGTATGGAAAAATTTTTTGCTCTAATTTTAAGTAAATGTTATTTGAATGTACAGTCACCACATGGAAATGTTGAGCCACTTGGCAATGGATGCAATTTGGTCGTGTAATATTATGGGTTCGGTATTTTTCGTTAGTAGGCACGATCGCGACATGACCGATGTTCCCCGATGATATGTCAGTCAAATACGAATCTTTGTTGCGTCAAAATTTCAGTATGTCAAAACTAGTTGAAATAATAAAAAAATCTTCGTCTACGAGACTTAAGGATTAGTCATCGGCCATTATTAAACGCTAGATGTCGTTGTTCCTAGAGGAAACTGGATAACGACAGTTCTTCATAGATTTGTCTAAAACCGTTTAGTAATTTATTCGTATTTGCTTCAAATCGGATGCCATGATTTATCTGACATTAATAGGCGAGGCATATTTTCCATTCAAGATCAAGATATTTATGTTATCGAGCAATTTTAAATTATTTTTTTCATTGACAGAGACAAATGCTATTGCTGTCTTTATTATCATTCGTTACACCTCAGTTGACGTTAGTTAAAAACTTATGTAATGTAACCTTTGTAGAAATATGGTATTTTACCTTTGACAATCTACCTATAATCCTATAATCTGTCAGTAGCCATAAAAATGTTTAATAGAAACTTGATAGTTTCTGACTGAAATTCTAACTTTGAAAAAATACCTGTCAGGGACAGCCGTTAAAAGTAGGGCTCTCGGTCGTGTCCGGGTTTCGTGTACCCGTTTCCGTGTACCCGTTTCTTTGCTACCGGGAAACGGGTTTCTTACCCGTTGGAAACGTTTAATTAGGAACCGTGTAATTAAGACACGGATACCCGAGTACCTGTGTCTGATCCGCCCTCAATGTATAGTGGCAGTGGCAATCTAAAATATAGGTACGATTTTATATTTGAACAAAGTATTGAACCGCATTTAACCTGCAACAAAGAAAATTTCTAGCTGCGTAATTCGTAAAAAACTACGAATTTTTCGGTAGGTATTTTTTTGTTTCAGACTTTTTACTAATAAAAACATAGGTTTTTCGAATATTCAATTGTAATGGATCCGCAAGACTCAAGCTTGCAAAAGTTTCTAAGTAGATCCGCCAACCCGCGCTTGGAAACGTTTCTAAGTTGGAAACGTTTCTTGGCGTTTCGTGTCGTTCGGGTTCTTAGTACCGCCGGTGCTAAGGATTCGTGTACACGTGTCTGCGGGTAACACGGATACCGGTAGCCCTAGTTAAAAGGAAAGTGAACGAAATTACCATCAGGACTCTGAAATTAGATTGACGTTTCCAGGTCTAAAGCGGATGTTATAACGTCAGCTTCCGGAAAAATAGCGATCAATCATTGGTTAAACATTTTTGTTATTACGTAACCATGGTAATGTCACCTTCTGATGAATACGCGAGCGGTCATTGTCTAACCGTAGCAACGCTCGCCTCATTGGTCAGCAGAGTTCGGCCAAAGTCGTGATACCAGCCTGATAAGAGTTCGGAACCCGATTTGTATTATTCGACCAAGTTGCGAACAGTGGCAAGTGGCTCAACAATACCGTGTGGTGACTGTACTTATTATGTCGTAAACTAACACCCGTTAAGAGCTTCGCCCGTATTAGATTTACGTGTATGTATGTATACATGAAGAAGATACTATTGTGTTTAGGCATAGTTATTTTTATATATTCCAAGCTCTTTATTTTCAACTATACTAAGCCATCAATGAAATAATTTACTTTCCTATAGCACCTGCCAAGCTGGCGAGTGGACTTGCACTGCTGTCCCTTGCGGGGCGCGTTGCGGCGCCGTCGGTGATCCTCACTACACGACCTTCGATGGACTGCGATATGATTTCATGGGCCATTGCACGTACACGCTGCTTCAAGCTGACAATGTTACTGTGGAGGTGGAAAACGTGGCTTGCTCTGGGAGTATTAGTGAGGTAACTATTCCTTAGGCTTTAAAAACTATACCTATAACTATAACGCTTATGTCTTATGCTCCCTTATTTCATCTGGAAGACTACTCCTGACACTGATTGGCAGAGGTAAAGATTTATCCAAAGACTTCTTTAAGAATTGTACCTCCAAATCCCTGCTTTCTCTTATAACTCGCTATCTATGAAGAATTTCTTCTTCTTTGGTATTATTATTGCCAAGCCGGTGACTAGAGATATATACCTTGCGGCGTGCGTTGCGTCGCCGTCGGTGATCCTCACTACACAACCTTCGATGGATTGCGATATGACTTCATGGGCCATTGCACGTACACGCTGCTTCAAGCTGACAATGTCACTGTGGAGGTGGAAAATGTAGCTTGCTCTGGGAGTATTAGTGAGGTAACTATTCTTTAGGCTTTAAAAAACAGTACGTACGACTACAACGCTTCTGGTTTGGTGTCTTATGCTATCTGGGTCAAACGCAAACCCATGTTCGGAGTCTTTCCGGTGGACAATCTAAAAGTTAAGGCCTATAAAGTTTGATTTTCTTATGAAAGCCTAATCTTCATTAAGACGTACTCCTTTTCCATTGCGTTGTATGATAAAAATCATTACTAGGTACCTGTCCACAGGCTGTTTACTATCGACCACAGGAAAGAAAAAGTGCGTGTTCAGCTTAACTGTAGAGCCCCTCTTTCCTGTGGCCAATAGCAAGCAACTGGCCTACTGGTTGCTCTATGGCTAACAAGGGCGAAGGACTACACTCCTAAGTGTAGTCGTGATTTTTATCATACAGTTCAATAGGAAAGGAGTGCCTTTAAATGACAATAAGGGTTTAATAAGAAAATTAACTCTCATAGCCCTTAACTTTTAAAATGTCCACCGGAAAGACTCATAACATGATTTTAAATTTGACCCATCTAATCTCACCTGGAAGACTACTTCTGATACTGACTGACAGAGGTAAAGATTTATCCAAAGACTTCTTTACAAATTGTACCTCCAAATCTCTGGTGCTTTATCTTATACCTCGACATATACAGGAAGAGTTTCTACTTCTTTGGTATTATTATTGCCACCTTGCGGCGCACGTTGCGGCGTCGTTGGCGATCCTCACTACACAACCTTCAATGGACTGCGATATGACTTCATGGGATATTATACTTACACGCTGGAGCAAGTTCACTATGCTACTATGGAGGTGAGATCATGAAGAAAACTAAAGACACTTCACAGCCCAGGGTGCTTAGCCAAGTTGCCAATCGCTAACGCTTCGTCAATCGTAAACGAAAAAATGAAAATGAAAATGAATTTTATTTGAAGAACAATAAGTAAATAATACATATTTGGTCGACATACCACATAACCATTACAAAATACAAAGTATATTGCACTGGATACTTGAGGTGCTCGATGGCGGTGAGGCTCGGACACCTAAACTACGTCATCCTGTATCTCAGGGTCCTGTCCCCTCCGCAACCGAGCATGGTGCCGAGCATAGTTGATAGATTGCATAATATGTAGGAGACCAGGCTGCACAATTTAAATTATTCTTCCAGCCCTTAAACTAGCATACGCTGTATTTTATGGACTGGGTTTACTAATTCTAAACTTATACTAAATAACATAATTTATAGGTACTACAATGCTCAAACCCTCAAAATATGTTTAAGAGAGGAAAGACATGTGTAGGTGCTGCACTCTAGTTATTACAAAAAAGAGAGAAAAAAAAACATAATTTTATTAAGCTTATTTAACTATAGATGACTTCGCTCACGATGACGCGTGGGTTTATCAGAAAAATGATCTTGAGTGAATACGAACTAAGCTGCGCGTCTTTGCTGCGAAAGGCAGCTAACTGTCTTTTTTGCACTAATATGAAGCGTTAGCGATTGGCAACTTCGCTAACCATACAGTTATCTTTCTGATCTAGAATTAACTCTTAAAATAAATCTACGAAAAAAAACTTGTCTATTGTGTGCTCTGTCAAAAATTTATTTTTTAGTATAGATGGTGCCTTTTTTAGGCTCTAGTGCGAGAAGTGGGTCATTTTACGTCAGGTCCAAAACTTCGGAGGGCCATCTTAACTAAAAAACGTCGTACGAGATACGTGCAAAAGGGAAATTCGTAACTCGTGTCGATTTAAAACATCGCCACTAGTTTCGAATTTCATGTTTTTCGCACTTGTGTCGTAATGTACTATTAATCTATTGTCCTCAGGAAATGAACCTAACCCCCTACAAGGGCGAAGGAAAGCCGTCGTGCACTAAGGCAGTCAACCTCAAATACAAAGGAGTAGAACTACACCTGAAGCAAGGAGGGCTAGTGCTGGTGAACGGCAAGGAGGTGGCAACCCTGCCGGTGCACGTTGGGGAGGTGCTGATCAGGGCTGCCTCATCACTGTTTCTTATTGGTAAGTTACTCTTTGCTATGTATTTTAGGGAATTTCTTATTTAGTTGGACTGGTGTGTGACGACCATGTTCGAAAGTTAAAGACAAGGGCGAAGGAAAGCCGTCCTGCACTAAGGCAGTCAACCTCAAATACAAAGGGGTAGAACTACACCTGAAGCAAGGAGGCCTAGTGCTGGTGAACGGCAAGGAGGTGGCAACCCTGCCGGTGCACGTTGGGGAGGTGCTGATCAGGGCTGCGTCTTCACTGTTTCTTATTGGTAAGTTACTCTTTGTTATGTATTTTAGGGATTTTTTTATTTAGTTGGACTGGTGTGTCACGACCATGTTCAAAAGTTAAAGACAAGGGCGAAGGAAAGCCGTCCTGCACTAAGGCAGTCAACCTCAAATACAAAGGGGTCGAACTACACCTGAAGCAAGGAGGCCTAGTGCTGGTGAACGGCAAGGAGGTGGCAACCCTGCCGGTGCACGTTGGGGAGGTGCTGATCAGGGCTGCGTCTTCACTGTTTCTTATTGGTAAGTTACTCTTTGCTATGTATTTTAGGGAATTTCTTATTTAGTTGGACAGTTGTGTCACGACCATGTTCAAAAGTTAAAGACAAGGGCGAAGGAAAGCCGTCCTGCACTAAGGCAGTCAACCTCAAATACAAAGGGGTCGAACTACACCTGAAGCAAGGAGGGCTAGTGCTGGTGAACGGCAAGGAGGTGGCAACCCTGCCGGTTCACGTTGGGGAGGTGCTGATCAGGGCTGCGTCTTCACTGTTCCTTATTGGTACGGTCTCTTTTGTATTTTAAAGTGTTTCCCAAGGTTTATGCCCTACATTTTTAGGAAAATAGGGAAGAGCCTTGTATAGAATTTTTCAGTTGAAAGTAAAAAATTTTTCAGTTGAAAGTTTTATCCGTGCGGTGACGGAGTAAGAATACAAAAATCACCGCCCCTCTCTTCCCGTGGGTGTCGTAGGAGTCGACTAAGGGAAATACTGAGTAGCCAGCTTCTCAGCCGGTGGTAGGGTATTTTTACTAGTACCCGCCTGGTTGGCTACCACCGTACATTCGGTGTAAACGCCCGTGAAATGACTTACCTTCGTGTTTGCCGTGTTTCGGGGTCAGCCGGTGTATTTACCAGCATCTAGCGGGCCAGCAAGGCGGTGGCAACTAACAGGTTACTGATTGTCTCCTGTTCGTTGCCGCCGCGATTTGGGTTCTACTTTTCACTTACGATCAGGTGGAGTGGAGCCACTTTGTTGTGCCAACGTTATTTTTATTGGGTCGGCAACGCGCATGTGACACCCTGAGGTTGCAGGCGCCCATAGG
>JALPQI010019342.1:0-33180 GCA_025490895.1 Thaumatotibia leucotreta
ACAATTTCTTCAGGAGCTTTTAATTCCATTATCTATCTGGAGGTAACTAACATATTTATGTACCTATTAAGTACTTAATATTTGGGTGTGTAAATTGCAGTGTCATAAAAAGCGCTTCATATTTCTAGTCATGATTGAATGCGGTTCGTAATAAGACTTTACAAAGTAGTGATTTATAAGACTGCGAGCAAATGTATAAATAAGCTCACTCATCCATAAGAAACAAGCAACCCCCCTAAACAGTCAACAAAGCTTCGAAGAAAATCGAGCGAAAAAAGGCTAAAAACACCTTAGGGGTTTACTAATCGAATAAAAAATATCAGCGGCCGATGCCAATGTATGGGGGGAGAAATGGAATAAATTATAAAGAAAATACAAGTAGCAAAGGGGCCGTTGTTATGAGTAAAAAGTTCCAAACATATGCAGATAACGAAATGCTTTGCCTTTGAAATGATGTACAGACAATATTGCCGAGTAATAACGGCATATCAGTTTGAGAAATATATTCTGCTTTATGAGGCGATTTAAATAAATGCGCTCAGGCTGGTTTTAAAAATATTTTCAAGATCGTTTATTAACAATGTTTTTGGGGTAATGTAAAATAATTGTAGTGCAATGCGATGTAAATACAATAATTGTGGTGCAATGCGATGGAAATAAAATAATATTGAACCTGGGAAAGCATGTATTTAAATGAAATAAACATGGGAAATCCCAATAATTGTGGCAACGGGACAAACAGCGATCCCTTAGTGTCATGCTCGCATATTTTATATATTTTGACTCTTTAACTTTCAGGCAAACACGCAACATCCGAATCATGTATTTTAGTCCTAATTAATTTACTACCTTGAATCTGCCTATTATCTATGTACTTAATATTATCAATGAAATAATATTTTTACTAAAATTTTTAATAAGTATCAAGAACTCTTGGGTTTAAAATTACAAATTAATAAAATGTAATTGATAATTAACTCCTATGTAAATTAGACAGAATTTCCAGTCGCTTGATATTACTTTTATCCAGGTGTCAGTGATTAGAGCAGTAACTAACTAAGAAACATACACGGAGGTATTCATACGTATTTCCTATTTAATTACCCTTATTTTTTGCCAAAACTGATAAAATGTTGACCTCAGATTACAACACACAATAACTGCCTACTTAAAATATGTTGTTCAAGGAAGAAAAACACTTAGGGTGGAAGAAAGACGAACGTTGAAATAATAGGAAAGAAGTAACACGATGACTTGTCGCCGGCCGCACCCTCGCATAAACGTCACGATGTCATTTGTAAAAATTGCGGCCCAACTTCTCCAATTTTAGAACAGGGCCCGCTGCGGAGACTACAAAAAGACAGCTTTGGAATAAATCAATGAAGGGAGTTTGTCTCGAGTTTTCCGTAGAACATTACGGAATTGATGTTAGGACCGACTTTGAGGTTCGTGACGAAAATGTGAAAGTCTGCAATTTTATGAAAATACTTCTTTTTGTTTGCAATAAATGTATTGATGTAAATTAGCATGAGGATTGTTTAAACTAAATAACAAATTCAGGAACTAAGGTTACTCAATTAGCTCCAATTCTGCCCTACGGTTTTACTGTTCCATTGCGGAAATGTCTTACCAAAATAACCAAATTGGGGGGCGACAAAAATAAATGGTAGAAAAAGTGGGACCTCTGCGGGGGAAACCGGAGACAGTTATTTAAATTTGAATAATATAATATGAAAAAAATTACATCACTTAATACCGTAATAAAAGTGTACTAAGCGACAGAGACATTACGCTTGCCAAATGCAAAGAGGGACATGCATATTTTGCCATTTTGCTTATGAAACGTGAAATGAAATATAAAGTTCGAGGAGGAGAAATAAAATATGTCTCTTGGAGCTTAGGAGCTCATTACGCTATTAGAAGTACGTGAGGAGATTTGAATTGTCTGCATAGGGCTTTTGAAGATTAATGGTACCTAGAGTTTACAAAAGTAAGAATAAGGTGCGGTTTGAGAATTATGATAAGGTAGGTACGTATAAAGGTAATTAACTAGGTAACTATGTATTGAATATATCTTTGTTTTATAATTGTTTACTGTCATTTGAAATGTTTGCGGCTATTCAGTTAGCTTATATCAAATTTATTCATATTACATAAAAAAAATACAAGCGTGATTATTGACCGAAAAGATCTCGACTTCCGGTTTGTCAGGCTTGTACACGTATCGGAAAATCAGTCGCATAAATGGACAGAACTCTGTCTGGTTACTTCCCTCTGTATACAGATCTCATTTTCTATTAAATTGTTAATTTAAACATAGTTTCAGAATTGACGACTCATAGTTGATTAACTCATACTCATATTTAAGTAACGTTTTGAAATGACCTATGCTCAAATACAGTTTAATATACATATACATAACGCTCATAAGAGTCGAAGCTGACTGATTCATACTAAACGTGAATTCCATGCAAGTGTTACCTAACTATTATGAAAGTATCATGCACAATCTGTGGAAATGAAATCGTTTACGATAGCAGAAGATTCCAGTAGCGTAGCGTAACGAGATTCCGATCGGGTCCGCGGTGATATTAGGCTGTAAGCGCCGGTCGCGTCGCGTCGCGTCGCACCGCTCGTAGACGGCCCGCTCCCGGCTCCCGATCTCGGACAATTATGCAAAATTGCTTCTACAATTCCTACTCCCCGACTTTTAATGGCATTACCATTATCTGTAATGGGAATGCGTTTTGATAATGTCGAATTTCATTGCACGATTTTTAGGGAAATTCTGAGCCCATTATATTAGTCTGTTTTTTGTCGCGTCAGATTTATAGAGCCATAAACGTAAATAGTCTCTTAGGATTGTTAGTAGGATAGGTAGGTAATGCTACCTCGTTCGATTGAGTAACCACCGATTGCTAAAGCCGATAAATAAGCTCGGCTGCGCATGCAGACGACCGCAGAAAATTCCCATCCATCGGCACACTTCCAATCCAATTCCTTGGATAATACGAGGCGACAAATCCTTCCTGAACCCGCAGCATGCAGCGGGCCGAGTGGTCGTCTTCGTCTCGCATGAGTTTGTTCCAGTCCGGGCTGAAATTGTGCATCGTTTGTAGCCGCTGAGCGCTCGGATCGGATGGTAATGATTGCGATCGAAGTGATGGCTGCGTCGACCGCAACATGTTCTGAACGAGACGATAATGGTGTATCGACGCGAGTTTTTTTTATTATCCGCGGTGATTATTAGAATTGTATGGATTTGAACGTGGTTAGGTTATGGTGCATTTTTAAGGTTGTGTTGAAAATGTATGTATTTTTTTGTTCTTATTTATTAATATATGTATATATTCGAACGGTACATTTTATAATAAATGCTTTACATTTACTATTTCAGTGTCTATAATAAACCAATAGCAAGTGAAATGTAGGTAAACAGACCATTTACATTTTGAAATTGGTAAAAAGTGTTGCATGCACAGATAAAAAGGATATCTTTGTTTGAGAAAACATATATTCTTAGCATATTTACTGGAATCAAATCAAAAACGTATTATCTTAAAATATATTTGTACCAGTCTGACTGTAGCATTTCTCAGTTGAAAAATTCATTTTTCTTCAATTATATTCTGGTTTCAAGAGTAAAATGCTTATTATAAGATATATGGGCGTTATGCCCAAGATCACTGATTTGTCTTATAACAAAAAGTCATAAAATGTTTAATTCAAGAAAATTTTCTGTTTGCAAGATACAAATTCTTGATTGTTGTGACATTGTTTTAGTTTGATTTCATGTTTTCTTACTTATTTGAAGTAATTGTGATTCTTGAAGTGAAGTAAACTAATTTTAAAGCAATTAGATAAAGCATTCTTATTTTGATTTTTGTTTATTTGTATTCAAGTTATACTATCTTGGTATAAAAAGCAAATACTGAGAGTAAATTAATCTGTTTTTAAGAAAATATTTTTTTACGGCTATAGGGAGAGGATCATATTCTTAGATTAATAATATTTGCTTAGCATTGAAGAAATTTGTTTTAGTTGAAGTGACCTGTTTTTACCGTGTGGGATAAAATAATAAATTCTATGGCTATATCAAAAACAATCGCTTTCCTTTGAACTACATGTATAATGTTTACAACAAATCGTCGACATTGAATAATCGGTTGCACCGAAACATTGTCGCCATCTTTGTTAAACCTTGAATAGAATATAACCAAATTAAAATATCAGTGGAGGCCTGTTTCGTAGTAGATCTTATCTGTACTACAAAGTTGGTGCTATCTAAACTGATTTATCTCGAGGAAAAGGTGGCCGAGTGACACATCGATCATAGTTTTGTCGACTCAATTAATAAACAGACCGACTTTTATATAACCTTTCGTTCCAATAATTTTTAGGATGTGAAAAAACTGACTATACTAATAATTATTATTATTACACATATCACCAAGCACATGGCACCTATTTTACTAAGCCAAATCATCAGAAGTCGGCCGTCACCAGTTAACCGTATTTTACCAAAGTGCCCTTGGTTATATTTCTAACAAATAATTAATTCTCAGTTTTGGCTGTTTATTTTTGTATTCATTTCGTATAAGTGTAGTTTTGTATGGCTGATCCTTGTAAGATTGTCCCCGAACAGAATTATTTGAGTTTCTAGTTTTTAATGTATCATTAGTCAGCCTACACTTAGTGTCGTAAAACAAATTCCTGTAATGTTTAGGTAGCTGATCGACGTACGCTGTCATTTCCGTAGTGATAAATTATGTGTAGTAATTAGCCATGGGAAATATAGCCTCTGACCGCGTTAGATACAAATCTTAACGTAGATCGAGATAAAATCTTGATTTCGTTGAATGAAATCGAAGGCTCCTATGTAGGCGTGCGACACACGTGTCTGACAGAGTTAATTAATAATAGCTGCGATTAATTAAATAGGCTCGATAGTGAAACTTCAAAAATGACACTCGGTAATGATTATCTACAGATAATAAACTTAGTATATGAATATGCATAAGAATAGCAATGTTGAACGTGGAATTAATTGAAACGTTTCATTAAGCGATAATTGAAACGTCGAGTAAACAAATTCGATAATTAACGTAACAGAAACAAACGCATCTGCTGTTGGCTCATACGTCACATATTGAGGGAGTTTGGCAGAAAGTAAACAGAAAATATAATTTAGAAGCAATTTGGCGTGGATATGTCCGCAATCAAATTGTCTCGTTAATGCCGCGGCTATCAAAACATTTGATTTGTGGGCCGCGGCGACCGGCGACCGGCGACCCACCCGCGCGAGCGGCGCCGAGGGCCGAGGGCCAGCTCAGAGCTTCGTACTATTTTTATGTCTATGTTTTATGCAATATTGCGTCGACAGGCAGATTTACATAAAATCACGTAGATTGATTGATAGTGGCATAGTTTAACAACGCATTGTTTAAAAATACAAGATTTTGCTACATACGAGTACCCCGTTCCAGTGGACCGCAGAATGTGAAACCGTAACGCAGCAAATCCTTGTGCAAACCCAAACCAAAAGCTACCAAAGCAATAAAAGAACAAAACGAAACATTCGCACTTTAAAAATTTATTCACTGACCAATGTTTACATGGAAATAACGGGGTTTCAGTCGATTTATGCGAACACACACTCGCGCCGCCGTCAGCGTGTAAACAGCGGAATACTTTTTATTCACGTTATGTAATTCCCCGGAGTGTGGATTTGCATAACAAAACGGGAAAAGGTCAGAAAGCGAACGAAATGGCAAGTGTCCGGCTTCATGCGCAGTCAGCATTGCTTGATGAAGGAGTGTTTGAACGGGCGTCTTCACTCTGCCAAAGACTAAACAAGCTACTGGTATAGCAAGTAGAGTCTATCAGCAAATGAAAATATGTATTTATCATATACATATTTTTATAGTATAAATATGTATAAGGTACAAATACAAGTTCTTAGTAAATGCTTGATTATTCAATTTATTGTATCCGTTGTTCTTCATTTAATATGTATTCAAGTAAAATTGACTATTCGGTTGTACTTGTAGGCATCACATTTATTAGGTATCTATTGAAGCTGAAATTTAACTTGCAATACCTATTTAATCTAGTAATCGTAGTAGAGGACCAATGCTCGACACAGCCCCAATAATCGATATTCGCAAACATAACTTCATAGCAATAAGTACCTAAAATTGACAGCAGGATGTCGAAAATTGTGTCTTAACATGTCGATTATTGGGGCGTATGATATTGACTATTTCATTATTTATATAATTATGAAATTTAAACAGAAATGTATTATTAAAAAAGAAATCGTGTATACGTAGGTACGTGTATCAAAATAACTCCAAAACTCAGAAGGAGTTCAACTTGTCACTGCTATCCAAAATATCCAAATAGGTATATTCATTATGCAAGTACGATTGCACACTCAAACGCAGCACGGGATGTTCATACTCAGCCGTTTCCGATGCATATTCATCGCTCTGGCACATGCAAATCACGATTTACACATTGTAATGAATTCTTTTGATCTGTGGATTCGCGTATTTGATTTACCCTATCGGTATTAGCATGACACGTTGATTAGTATTCATAGTCCAGCAGGCTTAGCACATGGTTGGTGCGACAGTATGTCGCCGCGAGATAGATCTCCCGTCCTTCACTAGCTATGTTAACAAAAGAGGGACGGATAGACTATCTCGCGGCGAGATACTGTCGCGCCAATCATGTGCTAAGCATACTGGTGCGTACGTTTGCTAATCGTGTTAATTATGAGGATTGGATGACCCCTCTCAGTATGAATCTGTATAATTAAGAGGAATTTTATAGATTGATAAATATGATTTCGAAACATCTTAAAGACCACCACCGCTGGACATAGGCATCGCCCAAATGATTTGTATGTTATGAGTTAACCGCCCAAAATATCTAAATACGGTAACTACTTTAACAATTGTCCATGTATTTTAATAAGTATCCATGATCTAATTCATTCGAGGGCGATGCATCGTATAAAGGGTGGAAATTGCCACAAGAATTATTCTTTATAATAATAAAAACAAACGTCTTCGATCAATCTCCTACCCTGCATTAAAGCATCGATCAATAATTGTAATTTGCTACAGTTCAATAGTTCACACAAAAGGCGCTTCAGGTACGCAAATAGAAAAAACAACTAATTACTTTAGCGATCCAACTGTTCGAAAGAAACGGAGAAATGACAAGACGATGACAAATGAGCTCGCATCCCGGTCGGGTGGCGGACCTCATCAAATTATTCCCCACTTAAAAAATCCCCATAAACAAAAACCCGAAGAGAAAAAAAACACTCGGGAGTAAAAAATAGGTATTGGCAACATTGATTGATGCATACTAATAGGCCGCGAAGAAATGAGGCCGAAGCGTAATTAAAGGAAAAGTGACATTTTCTGTCAGTGACACCGGCAACCGCGCGGGAATAGAACGGTCACGCCTTTTGTGACGAAGTGATTAGTTGCTTATTAAAAATTATTGAGTGAAGCTCACTGATTGATGAGTGCGTCGCCGTGTCAATACCTAGTCGTAAATGTTAATTTTCAGACACTTAATTTCCTAAGGACGTGACAAAGACGCGTATAAATTTATCTCGCGTTAGTCCTTTACGATTTTCTAAATGATTACTTGACACCGCTATCGGATGATAATGATAACGTGGCGCCTGTTATCTGTCTTCCGTATTTGCCTAATGACACAAGCCTTGATGACGCCTCGTATTGGAAGTGTCACCCCTGGATCAGAGATAAAATGACGGTATAATCGATGACAAAGTTTATAGACGTATCCGTTATTACGATGGGATGGGAAAGCTCATCAATGTGTCAAACCCAAGTCAAATCAGCAAAGTATTCGTATTTATACACAAATACTTGTAAGAATGTTGTCACGTTATGCGTTACAAATTTTTTTTCTTGTTTCATCAATTTGTATCATATGTAACTATGTTGAATCATTTCAACAATATTGAAGGTGATGCTAAACCGCTTTTCAATCATAATTGCGTCTAGTTTCAAAAATGCGGTATCCGAATGAAGACTATATTTTTAATTTTACATCGATGGTTATAGCGGCCATACACCTGTGAGTTCTTAAGGTGATTCAGACCAAACAACGAGCATTCGCTATTCTATCCCCCGCTCTACTAAATCAATCACGTTTTGTGTAACGATCGAATTTCGTAGAGTAGGGGGTTAGAATAGCGAATGCTCGTTTGGTCTGAATGCACCTTTACGTAAGTTGTAGGGACGGTGCTATACTAAGGAATGAGATAGCAATATGCACCTCTCGTGTAATTCCGGCCTAAGTATTTGTTTTGGTTTTCGTAGTTTATGGCGCAAATGCCTATAAATACTAAGCTCCCACGTGAAACTTTGGATATCCATAAGTAATAAGTAGCCTAAGTAAGGAAAGTTAGAACTGGGTACGAAAGCATTTATTTATAGTTTAAGAGTTACAATTACCACTTAAGGTAATTTAAATTACAGGTGACATGTTTGTAACGAAGAACACGAAAGCATTATCGCTTCATTATAATTAATTACCTACACCACGAAGAAGTGATCGTAAATGCAGTTTAACAATGTTGTAATTCGTTAAAAATCGCTTTTATTACTTATAAATAGATAATCAAACTACCTCCACCAAACAACCCGGTTACTCAACACCTCCCAAATACGAAATCATTAGCCCCGCCTTATCCGCGGTGACTTACGTTTTTCTCTTAAGGCCTCCCTTATCTGTGTACATATCATTAGTAATGCAAAATAATGGGATACAGACACCTCTTGCCGTTTGCAGGGTAATGATTAATGCTGTTCGTCATTAATTCTTATTTTTGATGAGTTTGACTACAGCTGTCAGTCGCCGTCAGATTAATAAAAGCTGACGCTGCAACTTACATTATTACAGAATTCAACTTTGCTTCTAAGGTCTAACTTGACACTCATTTCAAAACTTTAATCTGCATATTTGCTTATTGATCATATCGATGTTTTATATTGATTTAAACTTTCACGATTATCACTCATATTTTAAAGACAAACGGGTCTTAATCGCGTAAACTTACGTTTAATTATATCCTGACGTTTCGGGCATGATAGTTCCTATATTGGGGAAATCAAACGCACCATAGCGGAAAGGATCAAGGAACATATCACGGCTGTTAAAAAGCGTCAAACGAATAAGTCTGCTGTGGCCGAGCATTTGTTGGAGTCCGGACCTAACCACTGGATTGAGCTCCATAACCCGAAAGTCCTCTCAACCGAGCGTATACATCATAGCCGAAAAGTACGTGAAGCTATTGAAATTAAGAAACATCGGAATTTTAATCAAAATGAGGGGCAAGGAATCTCATCCGCGTGGAATCCCGTGATTTACAAATGTAAGCGTGGTGAAACATCCATTTTAAAGCCATTGGATGTTGTGAGTGTTGTGTGTAGGCCTAGTGACAACCCTAGCCTAGAAGTGAATAATCAAGATCAAGTGCGGGTAGTTCGAAAAACCCGCGCAGCTCGAAGGTGTTGATACATTCTCTCGCCAGTCTGCCTGCGACCACGGGTGTAACGTCATGCCCGAAACGTCAGGATATAATTAAACGTAAGTTTACGCGATTAAGACCCGTTTGTCTTTAAAATATATCGATGTTTTGTTTTGGATATTTCCAATTAGATACCTACTTTTCGTTCGCTGGTCAGCTCGTACCTAGCACTGCACTAAACAAAAACTCCTTAATTTCCTATATGATTTGAAATGAGTGTCACATATTTAGTAATCTTTCTAAATATGTGCCTATCTACTTAAATAATGTTGGCCTCTAACCAAATAGCTTACTCGCATAAAAGGGAAAAGTACAAAGAGCTAGTTAAAATTCCAGTACGACCACATCGGTGACAAACTCGGAAGGCATCCGGGGGCTGAGGATTGCCATGACGAGGCTCCCTTCATAACGCCCTTTGCATATCACACCAGTGAAAATCAAAAGTCGCATTATTAATGATTCCGCGCCATGACAATCTAAATATCTTCGAAGCACCAAAAGTTACTCACTAATCGCTCAAAATTACCTCCTCGCAGCCAATTCAAAAGATATAAATGTACCGAGTCACCAGATGCGATCCTCGGAATCATCTTTCAATACAGGAAGCGAGAAAAATCACTTAAAATTTATATCATTCAGCATCTTTATCTCTGCGCTGCAAGAGTTCATTTTATGACCATTAATTTTGTCTTTTCGTTGGATGTTTTATCACAACGGCTGCGGGGCTCTGTCGCAAGCCTCATTAATCAAAAGCATTTGTTTACAACGAAGGGAATTTGATTTGATTAAAATATTTCGCAATATCCTTGATAAATATCACCCTCGGTCTTCGTTTGATCTTGGCTGAAATTAATGGTGGTGGATTCAATCACGCGAATGCGACTTATAACGGCGCTGGCTCCTTGCAACACGTTGCTTGCTACATCTACAAGTACCTAACCGTCTTGCTTTGGCATTTCCCGAAAAACAAATAAATCATTTGAATTAGGTATGTAGGTATACAATTCCAAAACCAATGAAACAAAAATAATGTATCCAATACTAAGTTTCAAGAATAAACTGTATATCTTCCTCAGTATGAACCTAAGTTCCCATCATGATAGCTCATATTTTCAGAAAATTGTCCAATGAACTTAGTTATAATTTCCCATTTTTATATTTCTTATCTGTATCAATTACTACACTAGCTAATTTAAAAATGTATCTATGTTTCGACAATTTATCAGGCGATCCTTTCGGCGCGGGGTGCGGGGATGAGTAACGATCGGTGCCACGAGGACGTGTGCCGGGCTTAGCCGCTAAATCGCACCTAATTCGAACCGAAACGGCATTAGACGGCCGAATGAATTGATCCCAACGATTTGTTGACTGCTAATTGAGTGTGCCGCTGATGTACTGCGCGGATTTCAGAGTCGGCAAGATATATCTAACCTTTGGGGACTTTCTGGAAAATGGTTAATCTTTGACGAGTTTGCCATAATTATGTTATGATTTGTGTAGTTTTATAAAGTCCAATCCAGAGGAAGCGGGTTCGAATCCCGTGACGACCAGAGTCTTTCGCAGTTGATTTTTTCTATGGTAAGCACATCTGTTACGACATTGTGGGATTATCCGCATTGTAAAAAAGTAACACCAACATCAATTTGTTTAATTATAAAAAACAAATTGATGTTTCCTAATCAGGAATTGATTACAGCGCCCTCTATAGCAAATTCAACGCAACGGAGAGTTGTCGAGTTTGCGGACGATTGTGGTAGACACACGTCTTTGAGTGGCTTAAGGTTGTAGTACCTTCGAAACACTACGTACAGATGTCGCTAGTGATCAGCTTCACAATACCATTGACTAAATTCGCTGTGATCGACGGAAGGTAGTCTGGTGTAATTGGAAGCACGTTGGATCGGCAATCCAGAGGAAGCGGGTTCGAATCCCGTGACGACCAGAGTCTTTCGCAGTTGATTTTTTCTATGGTAAGCACATCTGTTACGACATTGTGGGATTATCCGCATTGTAAAAAAGTAACACCAACATCAATTTGTTTAATTATAAAAAACAAATTGATGTTTCCTAATCAGGAATTGATTACAGCGCCCTCTATAGCAAATTCAACGCAACGGAGAGTTGTCGAGTTTGCGGACGATTGTGGTAGACACACGTCTTTGAGTGGCTTAAGGTTGTAGTACCTTCGAAACACTACGTACAGATGTCGCTAGTGATCAGCTTCACAATACCATTGACTAAATTCGCTGTGATCGACGGAAGGTAGTCTGGTGTAATTGGAAGCACGTTGGATCGGCAATCCAGAGGAAGCGGGTTCGAATCCCGTGACGACCAGAGTCTTTCGCAGTTGATTTTTTCTATGGTAAGCACATCTGTTACGACATTGTGGGATTATCCGCATTGTAAAAAAGTAACACCAACATCAATTTGTTTAATTATAAAAAACAAATTGATGTTTCCTAATCAGGAATTGATTACAGCGCCCTCTATAGCAAATTCAACGCAACGGAGAGTTGTCGAGTTTGCGGACGATTGTGGTAGACACACGTCTTTGAGTGGCTTAAGGTTGTAGTACCTTCGAAACACTACGTACTGATGTCGCTAGTGATCAGCTTCACAATACCATTGACTAAATTCGCTGTGATCGACGGAAGGTAGTCTGGTGTAATTGGAAGCACGTTGGATCGGCAATCCAGAGGAAGCGGGTTCGAATCCCGTGACGACCAGAGTCTTTCGCAGTTGATTTTTTCTATGGTAAGCACATCTGTTACGACATTGTGGTTTTATAAAGTTGTTTGCATAAGACACAATATTTTTGTATAGTTATATCATAAGTAAACAAAAGTGCAAAACGTCTCTACATATCTCATGTTTTAACCGATTTAAAGATCGACCAAACTTTTTTTTAAATATGTTTTAAAAATATCTGTCTGCAGTTGTATCCATATACATCTAATTCAAAACTACGAGTAAGCATATGTCATACTCATGAAATATGATGATTGCTCGTTGGATGATATTACAAGTATATTGAAAACTCCATTCTTTTAATGCGATCTTAATTCATGTAAACCTAATGATGTGCCTATGGAAACTTTCCTATGTTGCGAAATGTTCTCAAGTGAAATTTTCGTGAAAATTTCCGAAACATTCTCCAAACCTTGAAACAATGGAAATTTATGAAAATGAAATCCTATCCACGCACAGAAATATTAGAGTGAGTAACGAGTACAGTCATACTATACAACACCGGTTTTGATAACAACCGGTTTTTATAGGTTTGGCCAAGACTTGATAAAATTCATAAATTTCAATAATTTCCGCGGAAATTATTCCGAAATATTTCGCGGAAAATTTCATTTCCATAAATCTTTACATTATTTTTGTAGTAAAATTAGATTAATAAACTGCTTATACTCGTACTATAATAATATTCAATTACACTGCGAATAGAGGTTCAATTTGTGAAGAGAAAAAACCGGCCAAGAGTATGTGGGGCCATGCTCTGTGTAGGGTTCCGTAGTTATTCAAAAATTATATTTATATTTGCGAAAATATTGACTTTAGAAAAATACTTTCTCTTGAGACCCTTATTCTTTCTGAAAGACCTATTCAACGACTATAGGAACACAGTAAAATAAAAAAATCATTCCCACTTTACGTGTAGGGGAGGTACCTGATTTTTTAAATATTTTATTGTACCACTTTGTCGGCATGATTACGAGGCAAACCTGTACCAATATTCAAATATCTAGTACTAACAGCCAATGAGCAAACCCCGGATGATGGGAGCAAAAATGCGTTTGTCACTAGTGCTTAGTTAAATATCGACTTTTCTATCGACATCCATACCAACATTTTATGAATTACAAATGTATTAATCAACAGTAATTTAGGCAACCGTAGGTAATCAGAGGCATTGCGATTTAAAATTGATAAACAATAATATTTCAATAATACCTAGTACCATAGGACAGTTACAAAATCGAAATGAAAGCCTAAAAAGCAGCTTGAATGTCGCTCAGAATTTCAAAGGGCACTTGTTAAGATTACTTTTACATCCTCGGAGAAATTATTCAGAAAAATATCAGAATGTGTTGACTAAAAAAATTGGTGAATTCATATTAAAAATCTTATATAAATTTTTGATATCTGGAAAAGAAGTGGAACTACTAGGGAAACATAATTAGCATAATCTATAAATTTCAAATTAAAAAATCGTTCATATGGATGTCGATAGAATAGTCGATATTTAACTAAGCACTAGTGACAAACGCATTTTTGCTCCCGTCATCCGGGGTTTGCCAATGAGCCTATGCTGCGGACAGACAGGCGGACCATCGACAGACGGACATGGCGAAACTATAAGGGTTCTTAGTTTACTACGGAACCCTAAAACAAGATTACCGAAGCAGTGATACAGTGACAAATTATAAACACAACTGTGGGATTTGGTCTAAGTCATTTTTATTATACGAATCTACTGAGAAAATGGAGCTAGGGACATGGTGGAATACCTTTTTTCCAGAAACAAAACTAGGAAAAATTGCTGATAGAATATTAATTGTGAAAATTCGATTAGGTACTAGCTCGCTAGAGTCTTAAACCTAAATCCTCAACATAGCTTTTGTTCGTTTAATTTAAGAAGTAGGTAAGGAAGTGGTGTCCACAATGTTTTTGTTGACGTTCAAGTCTGTGGGTGTTTATTTTTGGTTTTATAATTTATAACATACTTTCTAGTTCTCGCAATACTCCTTTAATAACTGTACATATAAATTTCCATAGAAATTTACAATGAAAATTTCGGAAATTCAAGAAATTTATCGAACATGTTCTTTATTGAAAGACATACAATTTTTGATTGTACATTATATCATGTATTTGATAGTTGAAAATATAAATTTCCATGAAACGCGTCCTTGTTATTAGCTGTTTAAAAATATTTTTAAAATTTCCAGGTTTTGAAAGGTTCTCGAAAGTTTCGATGGAAATTTTCCTACACTTTTGAAAGTTTCCGCAATTTGCACATCATTATGTAAACCTTTACCCGTGCCCGTATTCCGCTTGCCCTGTTTATTAATTGCAAGAAGAAACAAAACAAACATTCCGTATTAAATCAGAGATAATCCTGTCAATTAATTGGCATTAAAAACCGGTCTTTGGGGCATGCAGGACACACTGTAGAGGTATACGAAACCATTTATAGACATTTCGGGTTAAAAAGATGTATTACAACGGTTTTTGTTGTTTCAATACCTATGTGTGGCGAAGCTACGGTTTTTTTTAAATCTTACTGTATAACTGTTTAGCTAAACAGTTAACCAACCTAGCTGTGGTAAGTCTTAATATTAGCACGGATTAATTTCGGTGGTTTAATAGATTGGTACTGGTTATGAGTGTGATCAAGACTTTTGATTGTTTTGAGTGTTAGGCCATAGATTTAATCAGTATTAAATATGACAGATATAAACAATTACACACATGCGTCATTGCATACTTATGTAAGTTTGGCTCGCCGTACGGATACTGTTCATAAGGATTTTCCAACTTGAAAAAATACTTTTTAAACGTATCCGTAGTTAATTTGTTTAAAACAGCTCTAAGCCGGGGTGGCTCGATCGCCGGCTGACAGTGACACATCGGTACACGGCGCGCTGTCCGACTGTAATTCTACCCGGCGAGCACACAAGGACCCACCGACGAGAGGATACCATTTTATTTTACAATCTACACAATTAATTAGAAGGATTTGGGCGGATTTCGGGGTAAAAATCACTCCTAGTCACGTACGAGTTACGCAAGAAACATGCAGAAAATTGTTGAAATATATAGGAAAAGTAGCTAAACATTGAATTAGGTAAACAAACTCTGTTAATAACTTTGTTATCTGCATACCAGCAATTCTAAGAAGTTTCCTAAACTCTACGTTGTGTGGTCGAATTAGCATTAACGTTCTTTTATTGAACCTTACTCAACCAACCTGCTCCCCAGCGTGTCGTCAATCTAATCCGATCGCAACATTCAATCGGTGCACTTCAAAACGAAGTCAAAACCGCGAGTATCGTTCAATGCGGCCCGCCAATCCATCACCATCCATTAAACACGAAAAGAAAAGTGCTTTCCCCCAACGATTGGCCCCCGAATGGCTGAAATCGGCCCAATTTACATGAGAGCCGCTTTTTCCTCGCATCGAGATTAGCTTGAATGAGCTTGATGAATTGTGCGCGGCGCGGGGCCGGCCGGCCCGCAACCGGTCATTTGTTAAAAATACACCCGATCCACGGATCTAATTGTCTCCTCTAATTTCACACCCTCCTGTGATATCTTTGCTCTTTTAAATTACAAACATTTAATCATGCCGGTGCCATTTCATTATTTTTTTCTTAATTAGGTTTTGTTTCTAATTCCTATTTAATTAATTATGAATCAAATTTTATTGGACTATGAATGATGATGAGGAGACACAAAACAAATAAACTCAAGCAAATGAAATAAGATTAAAGGAAATGAAGAACAGTGCCCGAGTGTCAACCAATTATAACAAATCAGAGAGATTATCTTCTTGCTTTATCGATTGTATTGTACAATGATTGAACGAAGTGCCGGCTGGTCTCAGCTGGGATGGGACACTCGTAGCACGGCGGTGATATCCCTGGATTCATAGTTATGCTTTGTGTTATCTCAACATAAAAATAATATTGTTTAAGAAGGCAAGGCTATAGTCTTACCTTTCGAGGTGCTTAACGATGTCTTCGTACGCCGCTCTACAATTCTCCCAAATACCAGATCTGTCGACAAACAAATATGTAAAAATAAGAGAAAGAAAGTAAAATACTGAAAATGGAAGTTTGAAAAGTAAAGTTAAGAACAAACATAAATAATGAAGATGTACGAGTACTTTTTCGTCTGAAAGATATTTAATTAAACTACTAATTTTTCTTTGTCAAGAAACCTTTTTCAATAAAAAATACTTCATAAAAGTCCACGAAAAAAAGATAAAATATCTGCAACATTATTCTTAAGTATTTGAAAAGAAAAGTTTGTAAATGAATAAAGGGTTTGAATGTACCGGGAATAATTATGAGCACTCGATATTAAATGTTCCGTTAGGCTGGGCGAGGGGTCGAAGAAATTAATTATGTTTTAAAAACAATCGCTTATATTTGTACTGGAGCCACTCATGCGTGATCGTCGAAATTGTTTCTCGATTACTTTAGCTCTTTGTGTTTCATTAAACTTTTCTTCGACAATTGTAAGCGAGCGAATTAAAATAGCACCCTCTACCTCACATTGTTCAGATGTTCGTTATAACAATAGTTGCGATCCAAGAAAATGGTATCAATTAATTAAGCTAATTAAAATCAATAGTATTAAAAAAATGCACTATTACGGCTAAGTATGTTTGAACATAACAAACTAGTACGCTAGAACAACATACTCAATAGTAAATGTACATTACCTATAGTTGAACCAAAACATGGTGGTACGCGTATTGATTGCCGTTCAGAAATGTATGTTAGAAGCACAGCTGTCTTGAGTTACAAGGGTGGCGTAAGGCGGCGAGTCAAGTGAGCACTGTAGGTCTTCAGGAAGTGCTCCCTGTTTGTACTTATCTAACTGGATTAACATCGGACATTTAACCTGCCACTGCTGACCTGCTTACAGGTTTCTTTTCGTGAACTTATTATTATTTAAGCCGTTTATGGTCTTAAGATTTACAAATTATATATCGATTTTCACGCCTTATTCGGAAGCCCTGCTGTGGTATTGAATATGTAGTTGATTATTACTAGTAGTTCTATGTTAGGCTTAAAGCTATGTAGCTTAATCGGTAATTTAATTTATCAAACTACTTGCTGAAATATACGTTATAGTAATAGTGGCAACTAAACAGTAGCGTCAAAATAAGGTATGTAAAAATCCAGTAAATATACAGATCAATTCACCAAAACTGGAGTGTAGGTATGACAAAAAATTTATACCATATGAATGTGACTTACCCGATAACAAATTCGTTCAGTAATTTACTTCACAAACAATTTTAGTAAACTGATCCTTTATTATTGTGACACCGACCTTGCCAACGCTTCCATATTATGCATAGGCTGTCCCTTGATGATGGAGCCGTCAGGTCTGGGCACGCCGTGGTGAGGCATGCCGGGCGACATGAGCGCGTGCTGGTGCATGAAGCCCATGGGTCCAAGGTGCGTGGGCGGCGCGTTGTACCCATTCGCCAGGAGCGGAGACTTCTCCATGCGGGCGATCTCTGCAACAAGGAAGTGACCTGAATGAACAGAGGCACAGTTGGGTACCTGCAACTGTACCTCTTTTGAGGGTATAATATAACCTTACCATCAGGGAAATAACAGGCTGGTAATATTTCTGATTTTACTAGCTTTGACGATGATGCAAAATGGTGTCTCAAGTGTGAAAATAATACGTATCCCTTTTGTTCCATACTTTTAGCTAAATACTAGGGGTCAATCACTTTTTTTTTGTTTTTATGTGACACTACTGAATAATCATTTTTTTTTATTGTATTACTTAACATTCATGGATTCTAATGTATACAACATTAAATAAGACTATTAAATAACAATTGACCAAAATATCAAATAAATAATATTATAATTTGTACTAAATTTATTGGTTTTCTAGGAGACACATTTTCACTTCCATACTAAAATGTCATGTCACTGCGTTAACTTTAAGAGTGAAATACCTTTTTGGTTAAAAAAAATCCCACTGTAGCATTTAATGTCACAGTCTTTTTCAATAAAACATTGCGTTAACTATCTTTTAACGCAAAGTTTAAGCAAGAAAAGTAATTACTTTTTTCAAGAATATAGTTTTAAAAATTGTCACTGTCTACTAACAAAAAACAAGTTCTCCCGACTCACCGAGTCAAAAGTATGCAATAAATGGCGTGATGCCGCACAACATTGACTCGACCAATAGAAAACCGATCTGAGAGTCACGTGAATCGGTCCGCCATTAGAACGGCAGTTGGTTGTATCTTTCATTTCGTCCGGAGCTCTGATACAGGTAAGGTGGCTTTATTCTATTTCTCCTGACTTACTGCGATTTTACGTATTTTTTTACGAATTTGGTTCAAAACTATAGTTTAATACATGACATTGGGGTCTGATATTGTTGAGAAACCTATTTATTGTCATCATTTGTTTAGATTAGGCTTTTATCTGGATTAAACACGAGTTTGTCTCCTGGGTCACCAGTCCACTTACTGACTTTTTCGGTGACCCAAGAGACAATATTGGTAAGACAAGAGACACGCACTTCTTTTTCAGAGTTTTAATGCCTTTACTCACAATAAGTTATTAAATCATTACTATTTATAGTACGTAAATGTATTTGCAATATCAAAAAATGTCATTTTTGTTTACCCATTGTTTCTAATAAGAGTATCGATTCATTTTTACTTCTTATTTTTCTGATGGCAGCGTATATCCATGCCAAGCACATTCAGACTATCTTGTAAACCAAGAGGAGTGTTCTGAAGAGTTGGAACTGGGTGGAAGGAAGACGTTTTGGTGGAGAAAGCGCACACTTGAGTCTTTTTGGCGTTGAACTCGACCAAGTTATCGGAACCCCATTTGCAAATAAGATCCAGAACCCGATCTAGCTCAACGACAAGATCGCGTTTATCGCCAATTTCTGCCCTGCTTGCCCCAGGCCGACCGAGATAACGCCCATGGATCGTACTGTCATCTGCATAACAATTAATGTTTCCTAAAGGAAGTAAGTCATTGATATGCAGAAGAAAGAGGGTATAGGCGATAAGACGGAGCCCTGAGGGACGCCAGCATTCACTGTCACGAACCGCGAATCACACCCAGACACGGATTCTGCGCTCATACAGGAAGACAGCAATCCATTTGCTTAACTGGACAGGCAGGCCATTCGCAGGAAGCTTGGAGAGAAGAGCTTTGTGCCAAACCCGATCAAAAGCCTTGGCGATCTCGAGACTGATCGCCAAGGCCTCGCCGTGTTTGCCAATTGCCTCCCTCCAGAGGTGCGTGACATACGCTAGAAGATCACCCGTTGATCGCTTCTGCCTCAAGCCATACTGCCGAATCATACAAAAGGGAGTGATCTTCTAGGTAACGGATCAATTGGTCGTTCATGATCCGCTCCATCACTTTGCATAACACTGAGGTTACGGCAATGGGGTGGTAGTTAGATGGGTCTGAACGGGGTCCTTTTTGGGGACCAGCTGCACATTAGCCTCTCTTCAAGTTTCCGGAATGCTACCAGACGAGTACGAAAGACTAAAGTGGCGCGTCAATACCGGAGACAACTCTGCTGCACATTTCCTGAGTACGATCGCTGGGATACCGTCAGGACCACTGGCTTTTTGGATGTCAAGTGACTGTAAAGCCCGGCGTACATCGCGATGCCTAAAATGAATTTCGGTCATCACGGCACCACAGGAAGGTATGGATGTTGGTGGCATAGAGCAGTCATCAAGACGAGAGTTCACAGCAAAGAGGCTAGACATGGGATCGGCTTTCTCTTGCGCCTGATGAGCCAATGAACCATCTGGTAATCTCAGCGGTTTCAGCGATGGTTGGCAGAAATTTGACTGCACAGTTTTTGCCAGACGCCAGAAACTTCGCGACCCAGTTGGGTGCGAGACTAGCTCCAAACCTACGTTTGCAACGCGCTGGGCGTCTGCTCTAATATACGCCCTTTTGCAGACCTTGGTGGCAGTATTGTAAGCTGATTTCAGCGAAACAATGTTGGGATCATTACAGGCGTGGCCCCTGATCCAAACTCGATACGCCGCCTGTTTGTTGTTAATGGCTTCAGCGAACGCTATTGAACCAGGGTCGTCTATGACTCTTAATGACTGCATCGGAATAAGGAATGTAGTATTCCATTCCTAGACCGATCTCGCCAGCAATAGACGCAGCACATGCTGAGGGATCCTTCACGCTAAAGCAGCGTTGCATCAAAGGAACGGACGCGAAATAGTCCACATGCCGTCCCTATCTGCTGACGAGTAGTGCCATATTCTGTGCTTTACCGCCGGCGATTGAGGTATGGCTGCACTGGGTACTATACTGGATACCAGGCAGTGGTCAGAGGAGCCAAAGAAAAAATAATTTCCGGCAAACAACTACCACCTTATGAAAAAAAAGACTATAAAATGTGTCATATCCTCATATAAATCACGTTCGTTTCATTAAAAAGTCTTCCGAGTCACCGATTTGTCTCTTGGCTTACCAAATCGTACATTAAAAAAGTCTCTTGGATTACCGTGTTGTCTCTTGGGTCACCAACGTGTCACAAGTTTAATTAACATATTTTTAAATTGTTCTATGCAATTGTATGAGTTAAATCTTAACTTTTAAAATAAATGGTGTTTAAAACAAAAGGAGACGTCAGAGTTACGATATATGTTTTATTGGTATTAGTTAACACTAATTAAAAGAAAAGTTTTTGTATGTTTTTGTTACAAGTGACTCAAGAGACATAACTAATAGATGTAATTTTCGACTTATATCATATTTCGCCATAATTTACATGTGTTAGTAACAAAAAAGTGTATATGTACACATCACACTAGTTAGACATGTGTTAACATGCTATTTTAGTGAATTTTTGTGGTTACCCAGGGGACGACTTCATAGCCCAAATTACGTTTACCGTCATATAAAATAACGTTATAATCATAAAAGTCCGCGGCAGCTTCTCGAATATAAATGTGTAATATATGTGCCATGGTATAAACATATAAAAATTGAAAAAAATGTAATTTTATTTTTTGTTTTGTTCTTCACGAAAATACAACAAAAAAGTGATCGACCCCTAGTATGCCGTCTACAACAAAGTAGATGCACGTAAAATAGTACGTAGGTTATTAATGTCCATTATTGCTATAATAATTACAATCTTTAATGCCAATTCGAATGCCTTTGAATTCAGTAGACCGTACGCAATCACCGAATTATACCTATTTATAGAAAAGCTAAAATTATTCAACGGTATTAACAAGATGTTATAATTTAAGACAAAGTACCGGCCGAAATATTTATTACAGAACGCAACACAACAAGCAATAATAGCCAATTTCAATTTCAAATCCCTTACAATCTTCAATAAATAGCACTGCACTTAAATGTAATCACGCACTCAGGTAAAATCCAATTAATGCTTAGTATTATCATTTAATTACTCGGCCCAATAATCGAATCCCTCGAAACGGTGTATCAACAATAATAAAATGAGCAATGAATTTAGAGACTATTGTTTTCGGGGTACCACAAACAACCCGTGTAAACATTGGGGGGGGCGTCGGGCAAATATTCTTAAAATGACCCCCGGAATGGGTGTCGGAGTTGGAGGCGCCGGGTCTTGGCCGGGCCACCAAACGGACCGGGTGAAAACAATTAACAAGGTGTCGAATTAAACGCGAATTAACGTTTGGACCGTAAAAGGAATACCCTTTTCCATTGTGGCAGCGTTTTACAAAGGATTTCGGGATTGCTGAGTATTAAATATGTGTCGCATTGTTCTGCGATTACGGCAGGTAGCCGTGTTGTTATTAAGCGACGAGTTTTCGCCAACATTTTCTGAATCCTCGGGGCCTGGAGGCTGGATTGGCGAGTGAGAGAACGAGTTGGTATGGACACTTCAGACCACTGGACACCAATTTGTTCTAATTTCTAATAATCATGAAAATATTGGTATGGATAAGCACCAAGAGCTATAATGTAATTTATTTGTCGTCGGTATATTGGCTGTCTGTATAGTCAGTTGTTATTTAATGTTATTGCAATGCAGCTTTATCAGCTAAATTCTAAAACAAGACAATCACTTTCACACATACGAGTACCTACTTGTTGGGGTCAGTACCTGAGCACGTTAAATTTACAAACAGGCAAACGTCACGAGCCTGAATTAATTGTCCGGGCTCTATTGACATAGTTGAGGCTGGTTATCTTTCCAGCCATGCGATGTGGCTTTGCGCTGCCAGGTAGGAACATTTTATTACACAAATATGGATGCCGTCATAAGATATCATACAGGTTTGTTTTTCGCGTATTTATCACAATTAATCCACACAAATTAATTTAGGGAAACAATAGTAGAGTCAGGTGGGGTAAATGTACGCAGTGGTAAGAGTACGCAATCCCATACATTTCAGTCTACATGTGATTGCGTACACTTTTTACTGCGTACGCCACATGGACTCTACCTTGACATATATTATTATAAAAAAATGATCTAATAAGATAAAATCTGATAACCAATTGGGCGTACATAGAATGTTATTTACGGCTAATTTATACACAGTCAGCCATCATACGTATAAGTTCCAAAAAAACAATCGAGCTTCAGCTAGTTCAATGATTTCACATGATATATGTATAATAATATAAATTATTAAATAAGCTTTTATGTATCAAGTATGGTTTTATACAGGGTGGAAAAGTGGACGTTCCTTCCCGCTACCTACCGAATCTACCAACCATTACGATGAACTTTCAGTATGGGACCAACATCGAAATATTAAAAAAAAAATTAACCCCTCATACAAAGTGAGTGATTAGTTAGAGTTCAATAGTATGGAAAAGTAAATTTTCCATGTACGCTTTCGATGTTGGTCCCATACTGAAAGTTCATCGTAATGGTTGGTAGACTCGGTCGGTAGCGGGAAGGAACGTCGCCCCTTTCCACCCTGTATAAGGTGCTTTCAAATTAGTCACGGATACCTTAGAGTATGCATGTGTTCATGATAACGAACAACTTTCCTTATGAGACTCATATCGAAATCTTGAAAAAAAATCGCCTTTTCATACAAAGTGGTTTCATCGGGTGATCAACATTTCATAGAAAGTGATTTTATTTTTTCGATTTTTCGATATGAGTCCCATAAGTAAAATGATTCCTTATCATGAACACATGCATACCCTAAGGTATCCGTGACTAATTTGAAAACACCCTGTATATCATGGGAAAATTTTACTCGTATTAACGTGTCGTACGTCTTTAGTCGTATGTTAAGCTCTTAGCTTGTGTTTTGAGTATTAGAAACCGATGACTTGTAATCTTAACTATACTAAAATAAATACAATCGGTATTCAGTAACAGATATTTATGATGAAATTTATGAACACACCTACAAAATTTGCAACAAGTAATGTCTTCACCGGGATTTGCAGCTTCTCAAGTAGGGACAAAGCCAATAGTAGCTTCCGTTACGTTGTAACGCAGGCAGTACTGATAAAGGTTGTTTTTATTACATTCTGAAATATCATTACTTCGTCATCCTGCCAAAAACCACAGGAAGGTACTTACAAATAAAATTAATTTGTAAGCTTTCAGAAACCACAATTGGGTCACTAACCAAAAATTATATTTACAAATCCTCAGCCGTAACCCTGCAACCGCCGGGCAACCGCACTTACTAATTAACCGAGTACGTGTTAAATCCCGTAATAACCTGCGGTCGAAACAACCCCTCGCCCTTTCTTTTTCTAACAAGCCATCTTGGGAGCAGGTATCTCTTTCCAATTGGAACGGTCCTAAGCTTATTAGTTTTACGAGTTATACGGTGTTTTCAACCTTGTAATCGTGTCTTTGGTTTTGATAATAGGAGATTTATACATAAATCATTCACTAAAGTCCGTCAAACCGTCATCAGCTAATTATTTGTTTGTCCTCAACTCAAATTTAACATTTGTGTTCGGTAGATAGGGTATAAATGTACGTTTTAAGAGAGTTAGTACCTACGATAATATATTGTCTAATAAACCTGAAAACAAAATCATAAACCTTAAAAATATTTGGTTCTTTTTCATTTGTAGTCACGTTTCTGGCAATGAAATAAGTTCGTAAGTAATCCAACTAGATAAATCTAACTGAATATTTTAAGTAATCATAAGATCAATCAGAGCATACCACGAGAACCTTCAAAATATATCGATTTACAAATTACCTTGGCTCACCGCGATCCTTACAAAAATGTTCACCGTTTACCATTATGACTGTTATTAAGCCAATGCTCTAATCAGGCATTTAAAGAAATGAAACGTCGATTTGTGGACCGCTATTATATCTATTTTCATCGATTTATTGATCGAATATCGACTGTCCTCGACAAATGATCGCACCAAATTACTGGCCATTATTTCGAATTAGAATCGATAGAATCGGGACCCCAATTATATCACTTATGTGTTTAAAGGAGGTTGGGATTAAGGCAATCATAACCGCAAAAGGACGAACTTTTTTGACCATTTTTAGTCCACGAACAAAAAGATTATTTGACTGCGGCTGTCAAATTAACATTTTTTTGTTCAGAAGCCTGACAGTTGTGTAACAAGATATGTAAAAGTTCAAAACAAATTAATTAAAGGTTCTCACAAAGTGTATAAGTAGTAAATTTAGATTCGCCGGGTCAAAGATAATGGTGCAGTCTTATAACCGTTGAGTTTTATTACGGGCGGATTACAAAATGACCAAACGAGCAACACACAAATGATTGGCTATAAAGCGAAAAGAACGAGCACCGCTGACAATGTAGGAATCCCTGTGAACCGTTCAACAAAGAGCCTGAACTAAATTGATATTTCATATATTTGCTGGTTAGAAATTAATAATATTAATAATATGCTTTTAACTTTCCAACGGAACATTGAGCGTGAAAGTGATAAATAATTTGGTCATTATATGAACTAATGATTTTGCACACGATATGGCGGAATTACAATCCATTAACAAACAATTTGCAACGAGTTCTACTTTGTTTCGAACAATTATTGCTGACTTGAACGCAGGGCTTCAGTTTAAACCATCTTTTTAACCCGGCAAGTTCATAAATGTCGAGTTGCATCGATTCGCCAACAGCGGCATGAGTGGAGTCGACGCAATTTATAGGCACTACTTGAAAATAAAAATAAAAACATAATATATTCTTTTGTTAGTGTCGTAAAATATAACCTATCGTAAATAAGACTCCTAGATTTTATAACGCGGTGGTATTAACTGGGTACCTTAACATTACCGTAATGGTCAGTAAATCAATGGAAAGAAACAACAATATTACAAGCATTAAATTTTGTGGAATTAAATCCAAGTCTAGCAATGAAATACAATGTTTCAGTACACATTAACGTGTACAACAGGGCAGTATTAAAACATGTAATTATTTTAAAGATAAAATCGTTTCATGTTAATTCAGGTGGTTTTATGCAGCCAAAGGCGTAAAAACAGGATAATGCAAAAGTATACACGATATCAATAACATTTATACTTACTTAAAAAATATAAACATACTAATGTTACCTTAAAACCATGTCATCTCATCACAAAGTGGACACATTAAAGTGGGCACTCAATCAAGTTATAAGTAAAACTAATGGACAACGGCTTCCGTAGCTTGGTTGTTATAATGACTCTAAAATCCTGGCCCCGCATTAAAATCCAGGTAAAGGCATATATTTGTGTAATGAGCTAATGAGCACACATTTATCTGTGTAAGTAGGTATGTATATCATCACCCACATTAATACAAGCATTGCTAAAGAGCTTTAAGGCTAGGTTGATCTGTGTAAAATTGACCCTGAATATTTATTTATTTACTTTTAAAATGTTCGTACTATCAACCGGCACGTTTCCACTGTGTGACGTGCGATTGCGGGAATCCAACAAATCTTCAACGAAAAACAAAACGAACTCGAAAATGATACGAAACACGGCGAATTAAAAGCAAATTACAGTCGGCCGGCGATCATAGCGTTTACAATAAATACATAATTGCACGGCCGTACCAATGGCATACGTTTCGCTCAAATAACGGACTGCAATTTCGAGGATCGTCTCAACATGTCGCTTGCACTGCCGGCCGGCAACATTGATCAACGACGAATTCCGCGGTGTATTATTTAAATGAGTGCTTTAAGACAAATTTTACTTTGAATACCTTCTTTTCATGTTGCTCTGAAACATTTTGCAGTATTTATTTCGAAATGGTAGTTGGAAACTATGTTGCATTTCCCTTGGCGACGATTTCATAAGCAAATAACCTATAATACACTGCTATCAAATGAATATGTAATTGGCATTATTGTCCTGCACACATACATACTAAATTTAATTTTCACCTTTAAAATATAGGTAAGTAGGAAGTAACTTTATTTAAATCCACATTAGTTATAAAAAGTAAAATAACTATTTTTCATTCACAAATCGCAGTAAAGGACTGCAAAGAAAACAGAATGTATGGCAGGCGTCTTCCCCCGTCCCCTACACTATGGGTACACATGTTACACGACAATCGCAATCGTCTTTGTCGGTCAATCGTCGACACAAGTCACGCGTCGAGCACAATCAATAACAGTAATACTGTGTTGTGTGTAACACAATCGAGAGAAATGGACGGCCAATATCGTGAGTCAACAAAACAGTCAGTGTTGCTATTGTCTAAATTAAGTTTACGTATAAAATGAAATTTTCTTATAATTCACTAACATGATCAGTTTTATTTTTAAGTAATGCTACTCGTTTGGAACAAATAAATAAGTATAAATAGAAAACATGTAATTAAGTATTGTTTGTAATGTTCAGGATGTCTTATGTTTATGTATGGCTGAAGTGTGAAAGTAAATACTTGCTTTATTTAATTTAATGTGACCAAGCCTCCCTAAATCGCATGTTTTATTTTCCCACTAAACGTGTTAAATTCCCTACAACGGCAACACCGCTGACTTATGTCGTCTCCGCCATAAACTCTTTCATTTGGCTTGGACGAGCCTTATGAACAATAAAACGTTGAGGGCTGGAGATTTGGACTGTAATAAAATATTTGCCCTAGCACACGCTAATCCGCGTCCCTTACTTACGGACGCAATTTGAGAAGTTATAGCAGTGGGGCGCAGACAGACGCTGGCAGGTATTATACTTAAACATTGCCGTTTTACTTTAAACTCATAAGTAAGTTTGAGGCGAGAAAAATTGATAGATAGATATGTAATGAGATAATGTTTTTTTTCGGAATCCTTTAATTAGGTAGGTACTTACTCAATAATCTGCAAATTACAGATCCAGTGTGCTTAGACACGTTGCCAAGCGCTATCCCTTAATCGTCAACGAAAGGCAGCTAACTGTCTTTGTCGCACTAATCCGAAAGAGTGACACAGAGGGAAACTATGATACGCTACTAAGCGTTAGCGATTGGCAACTTGGCTAAGCATCCAATTCTAAAATAGACGTTTCATAAGGATATTAAGGTGTCCGTTATTTAACCCATTACGCGTTCAGGCCCAAATAAAAGAAAATAATCATGAAATAGTGACCAATGGCATGACGGTTTAAGGCAATCCCGGAGTGTTTCACGAGCGTGAACCAAATAAAACTTCTCCCTCAGCGAAAGAGGGTCAGGCTTAATTACTCGTAAATTGGCCGGGATACAGTTTTATCCCGGATAAATATATACGCGGATTACGATGTGTCATACTCACGGTTATAATGTCTCCTGTTAACGAGCCAGTTTACTACTATCGCGCTCCAAATGTAGAATCTATATCAATAGATATTTGTATGCTTTGTGAACTAAATTAGTATCATTCCATCATTCAATCGCCTTAGAGAAAATTGCTTCGAGTGCATGCTGACTATAATAAAAATTAAGTCATCCGTAACTTTAACAAAAGAAACGATACTATTGTTAGACTGTTGCTATCAAAGATTCAGAAATATTGAAGCATATTTTTATTAATAACATGTATTGCACAAAAGAGAGATTATCTGTCGGTGGTTTTCGGTGGCAGCTGCAGTTATTGGGAATTTGTTTGATTTGACGTTGGGCTTCCAATCTCGATACATTCGGTTGGCAACTTACTAGTCATATTTTAATTTGCATTGTCGATTATATTTTTTTGCAAGATACACTTGTTTGTAGACCGTGTTGTAGGTAGTAACTAAATACATATACAACAAGCCTTATATTGTTAAAACAGGTTTTAAACGTTTTGAGTGGCATCTGCGTTAATCTTTATTGCCATTGCCATAAGACGCAATCAATTCAATCATTTATTGATAATTTAATTGTCAAATTAATCTTTGTCGTACATGACGAGTAGTTTTATCGACGGGTTGATGAAGGGTTATTACGTGTCGTCAATTTGAAACTAAATGAACAGAGTAACGGAAGAGAGGAACGTATAATTTCGTTGCGTCTTGATCGATCTACCGAACGGCACAGCGATACGAAAAAGCGATTGATATGAAAACACTCGCGGGTATCGTTTATGTTGATAAATTGACAATAGTTACCTACTCGTCACCCTCACGGGCCCCGTTCTCCCAGGACCTTGCAGTCTTTTACATATGCTTAATTGATTAATATCAGGTACTTTATTTATATTATATTTGACGGCCTCCGTAGTTCAGTTGGTAGTAAACCTGCCTACGAAGCTGGAGGTTCCTTGCTCGAATCCCGGTATCTCCTTGTGTATTATCAATTTTTCACAAAAAATATTTGTTCCTTAGTGACGGTTGATTTCTATATATTTAACTGCCTGTAAAATTATGACTTTCCTTTCCACCAGGAGTAGGTATTAAAGACAAGGACAGCTAATATTTATCTGACAGATACACATAAGATTTTATTCGAGAATGGTGAGACAGACCTAAGTATTGTATCTCTCTGTTATAATGCATCGCTTAGTACTCAAACCTTAATTGTGTTTACCGAGGGATAAGGTTGAGTTGTCTAGAACCTATGATATATTGTCTGGACATATTGTATAGAAAATATATATTAACAATGCAATTTATTTATACGGGATATAGCGCTAACGAAAATAGCGGATCCGTGTAAGGCCATTGAGATTATTAATTAGGAGAAAAAAGTTTTGAAGAAGTAGTTTTCTTTGTATTTTTGGCCTACGGTCAAGATTTTCGACAGAGGGTACCACAAGGCAGCTTTTACTAAATCTTAAAGTTAATACTTAAATGTGCCTGGTATTAAAATATTGTGACCGATACCTATTGTAGCTCTGTAGCACATGTCATGTATCATTAATATAATTATCATAAACCATAAGAAAATTATATAAGAATGGATATCTACCTAATTGGATGATTGGTTCGCATAGTCTGCTATTTCCATTGACGGAAATTTCTAGTTAAAAATCTCGAAATTCATTGTTAAAACTATTACTAAAATATTTCAATATTATTAGATTCATAGGTTTTGGACGTTGTCATACTGACTATCAATAAGAAAAATCGCTACGAACTTCAATATTATTGAAGTACGAAATGGTACATCAATAAAATTGCTTGACTTCATCAATTAAGTGGAATTCTTTTGACGCATTTTCTGTTTGCTTGAAATGCTCGAAGTGTGAGGAATGCCATAAGTGGGCAACATACTTGTTTAAATATACATATATTATCTCATCGATGCTTACTAAATAAAATAACGTTAAAAAGATAGCTGTTGATAAATTGATTTTCTTTTTTTGCAGACAATAACACTTAATTGTCGCTGTTCTAGCCTACGATTCTATTTATGGGTAAGTATTTACATCGTACATATTTATTTCCAAATAGCGTAAGCAATAACATTTTAATAGGATATTTTGCATCTCTTGCGACTTTAAAATGAGAGAGAACCTAATTTATAATCATACACACGTATTAGCCTATAGGCTATTTAGCTGTAGTGTGCTAGCTAAATGATCTAAATAATCACCAATACCTGCAGACCTAGCCATTCTGCAAGCTCGATAAGCGTTAAGTCACGTGACCATAATAATGCATTGAAATATTGGAAATGGTCACGTGACTTTTCGTACGAATCTGTCATTTTCATACATTTATTACTTATCGCTTTTCGTATACGATTGCAGAATGGCATCTTGGCTAGGCGTGCTGTGTGGCGACACGAAATGATGCGAATAAAAACTACCTAAAATAAGTAGGTACTAAATACTTAGGTAGCTTTAATAGGTAAGCTTTAATTTGATGTATATAACTTGTTGGCGGTATTAAAAAAAAGACCCATAATAGTACATTACTATAGAGGACGGGAAACGAAGGGTTACAGGCCAAGTAGATATATCTGGCCGAAGGAACTGAGGCCAGATAGGAATACGCGGCCTGTAACCCTGTTTCTCGCCGAGATTTGTATAGTGCTTTTCTCAAACTTGCCATGAAATAAAACGAACTGATTTCGCCGAACCATACTATTTGATTTGTAAATAAACCAATAGTACAGTATCGTCATCATCATCATCATCATCATCACATCAGCCGAAAGACGTCCACTGCTGAACATAGGCCTCCCCCAAAGATTGCCACAATGACCGGTCCTGCGCCACCCGCATCCAGCGGACTCCCGCGACCTTCACCAGGTCATCGGTCCACCTTGTGGGGGGCCTACCCACGCTACGTCTTCCGGTACGTGGCCGCCACTCAAGAACCTTCCCGCCCCAACGGCCATCGGTTCTACGCGCACAGTATCGTACAACATTAAAAAAAAAACATTCGCGCCTATATCCATGATTCGCGCCTAACTTTTTTTTTAATCTGTTTGAGGTATCCTTTTACCTGTTGGTATAGACATTAGTTCTTAGGTTATTTTTTTTTCTGTGGCTGAATGTCAAGACCTAGTGTCACAATTTGACGTTTCAAAACAAAAGACAGTTTGTTTGCAGTCCTAGGTGTGAAATAAATACATGAAATCTCTTTACATATCATCTTAGCATATGACTCCGGATACATAGTATTTCCGTGCTTAATTTAAAGTAAGTAACATCAACATTCCGTAGCAAGTTTGAGAAAAAAATATTTAAATGAATTGTAGTCATAATCCACCGTATACTTAGTGATTTAAGAGGCGATGGAAGTGCCACTCGTAAATAATAGTGCTTATTTCAAATAACCAAGATAGAAAAATATAAAAAAAATCGCCTCTTAAATCACTAAGTATACGGTGGATTATGACTACAATTCATTTAAATATTTTTTATGGGTCTTTTTTTTAATACCGCCAACAAGTTATATACATCAAATTAAAGCTTATTAAATACACTGTCTTTAAAAAAATATTTAATTTTTCTAGCGTCATGACTACTATGTAAAAACACGACACAAAAAAAATCTAAATCACGAAATTTTCATAAATTTGGTCATAATTAATTATTGGTCGGTTTTAGCAATATGGTGTATATGCAAAATATGAAGCTTACAGATATGCCTTTAATTTTGTTCAACAGAGTAATTAGATATATTTAATAGTTCTCGAGATATACTTGATTTTGTAAAACTTGAGATCCACCATCTTTGATTGGCCCCCATTTTTGTTAGGTAGCACTTATAAATGGCAATTTTGCATTTTTGACGTTTTTATAAGCTTACCTAACAGCCGTGAAAAGAAAAATTTGTACCTCCTAATTTTAACCATACCTGTCATACAACGGAAATCTTGAAATAGCCCGTATGCCTATTAGCTACCACTTTGAGATGTCTATCATACTTTTTTAACATCCTTATGAATATGTCTAACTACTGTAAAAAGGACACTTGGTACCCCCAAATTATACCGTTTTCTAATTTCAGGCCGACTAGCCCACGGACTATAAGGAAGAATAACTTATCGATAAAATAATATCTAATGGAAGTCCATATAAAAATATTGTTCGTGCCACCGTGACATCTATATACCTATGCTAATTAAACATAGTCATTTTACAGCTGAGCTGATCTGAGAAATATTTCAGTACTTTAGATTATGATCTAAACTTCCTTTGTGATGACAACAACAATAAATTAAAGGTACCAGGCTACAATTATGGTCACAATGTTGCTTGGTAAGCAGCACATGCCATGGCATTTTTATATTACTTCATTTGTTTAATCCTACTTAATCAATCAACGTCGCCCTATAGGGTTGCCAATCGTACTATTTTATATAGTAATATTGTACTATATTTCGACTCTGTACTATTACTGTTGAAGAAAAATATAGTATGCAAAAATACTATATTTTGAGAGAATAATAAAATACAAAAGTCCTATGAATATTTTAAAATCAAATAGAAACATTTCCTATCCTCAAATTACATCCATTTTCAATTATTGTTAAAACGTTGGTACTATATTTTTACGCGTGTTTTTTGGAAAATACTATAAATCTCAAAAAAAATGTTGGCAGCCCTATCTCACTAATGAACAGCTATAGACGGACATTTGAAATTAATGTAATTTACTTGATTGTATAAGTAGGCGATGCAAATAATGTGAATAAATAAATAGTGCAAATAGCGGAAATATGGATAATTTCCCGAAAAATTACCAAAAATAATACTAAAACGTTGATCAAACTCAGTCCAAGGAAATCCTTCTAAGTTAATACTGAGCTCCGTGTCTCATAATTAGCAACTAAATTAAAATTCCAAAAGATTAATTCTTCGATAACTGTATTAAAAACTGACTAATTAGATATTGCATATGGTTTGCGGCATTCAATTATGTACGAAGCTCATGCAATTACAATTATAAAAACGAAATTGTAAGACACATAAACATGATCAATTAGACAACTGCAATGGGACACGTATATA
>JALPQI010019343.1:0-20002 GCA_025490895.1 Thaumatotibia leucotreta
GATACGAAACTAATACATATACTTCTAGCATAAGTTATAAGGTGTTAAACTCGTAGGCATTAAATGTAGGTAAAGTTGATAATTGCAAAGTAATATCAAATTAGTTTATTAATAGGCATGCACATATTCCATCTGGACTTGACCACAATTTACTAGAAGTTACATCATCTTCAATCAGTGAAGTACACAGATGAGATTATTAATTATAAGATAAAGGTGGCATTCGTTACCAGAAACGGGTAAGAATTCGTCCATGAGTTTGAAAAATAAGGCTTGCAGAATCACTCGTTTCGGCGACGAAAAATCAGTGAGTAAAATTTAAAAAATATTCCCCTGCACTCATTCACATTCCATTCATGTTTCAATGAGACAGCAGCCGGTCATATATGACACAACATACGTTCCAAGATCTAAACTAGACTTACTTAATTTAAATGTACACGCAGAAAGATCTCTCACAGAATATCAAGTCCAAAGCATATGGATTTCAGCAGTAGGTACAGAGGGTAGCATAGCTAGAGGTATGAATAGAATTGGCATTATAAACTGTCTCTGCACGCACACTGTAAGCCGTCTGCAGCTAGGGCTGAGGAGCGAACAACAATACGATTGGGTCTAATACCTAAATCCGAGGAAATTAACATTTTAGTACATAGTACCTTAGTAGCACAGGCTTATAACTTTTTTTTTAAATCTCTGAGATAATAAAAACATGTAACCTTTATAACATAAACATATACTACACTTAACTATACTTTATTACATATTAGTGCCACAACTATGTGCATCCGGCACGCGGCACAATCCGTGAAATAATTTGGCTTTTATGTTATGACGGAGCAGCACCCATTTCTCATTTATGAATAAATTCAGTTTTCTTGGCAAGAAATCTAGACAGTAAAGAAAAATTACGTAATTGACGACCATTCACATACGTGAAGACAGGGTGTCAATAGTTATTTATTATACAAGGGGGCAAAGTTGTTGTTTAACTGTCGTGCCAATATTGAGACCTGAGCTAGCGAAAGATTCCAAAATTGAGCCACGAGCGTAGCGAGTGGTTCAAAAACTGGAATCTTGAGCATTGCGAAGGCCTCAAGGCACGAGAGTTGAACAAACTTTGCCGCCAAGTGTAATACAACTTTTTTCCCCTCACTATCGCGAGGAAATATGATTAAAAATCTCATCCAAATGTAAATTAACTTAAAGAAACCATTTAAAACTCAATGTCGAAACGTATCGTAGAATAGAGTTACTTCTGGAAATTAAATATAGCCAATGGCTTACAAAGTCACCCATGAGAACGACCAATTTAACATGTGAGCTCCGATTGCGCATGTTTACTACGGTCATACAGATCCACTTATACTAGGCAGTAGGGGGCTATAGGAATTAGAGCAATGTCAAATTACTTTATTCACAAGAGTGTAAAAAGCGTTTTTACCCGCTCGTATTAAACGATAAACGAGCGCTTTACGAGCTAGTGAGGGGAAAAAACATTTTACTTTATGTGACGTTATACTCGTACGTCAGTTTCGGACATTGAGGAGTTTTATATAATTATTATGATAATTGATTAACAAAATAACAATTAAGCGATTCGCAATTCAGCTTGGCAACGCTACTAGCCTTCTGGACACCCTAGCATCTAGCGCAGACCTCGCCTCCGTTTTTTATTTGTAAATATGTATACCTACATTTATTAATTTATTTAGTTTTATTTTTACTTTTAATTTCGTTACTACTTTTTAGACCTTAGTTGTATTTTATTGATATCTAAGTATTTGTTGTATTGTGCGTTTAATAACCAATAAAACCTTTAAAGTTAAGAGATCAATATTTGTAAAAAGTAATTCTGTGAAAGAACCCTGACAATTAAAAAAAAAACTCTAAAATCATTATTTCCGACTGACTTCAGGGTACAGTTGATAAATATGCTGTTGGAATATCAAGTAGCAATTTATTCAATCATTTCAATTCTACGTACTCCATTAAATAATAATACGACGATTCGTTTGTTTCGGAATTATGCTAAACCAGAGCTATCTACTTGATTAACTATATTCAATTTATTTTGGGAACTTTACCAGTATTGGATAAATTATAGTATTGTATTTTCATAATGATTGCAAGTTTTATTCATTCAGCGTATTGCGATGTCCACTTGATCGCTTCAGAATATTATTATGTTTGTTTTATACCATCACGGAGGCAAACGAGCAGCTATCGTAAGTATCATAACCTAATGAAGGGTTCCGTATAGTAAACTAAGAACCCTTATAGTGTCGACATGTCCGTCTGTCCGCAGCATCGCTCGGTGGACGTTAGTACTTGAAATTTGCAATTTGATACGGGTATACAATACATATTAATCACGCCAACAGTGTGGTAGAATAAAATGAAGAAAAAAAATGATTTTTCAGATACCACGCCGGGATGTTTTTGTTATTTTGTTATAATCCTATAATTAGTGTCGGGTATGGTCGTATAGGTAATTCAAAAAGCATGAGGATCTAACACGAAGCTTTTTTCTAAAATCAATATTTTCGGATATAGCCGTTCAAGAATAAAAAAATGTCCCCCTCTTAATTTTGATCCATTGGTCCAAAAGATATGAAAAAACAAATCAAGAATAGTGGACTTATAGAATACTTAAAAAAAAAACTATTTTGAACATAATCGGCCCAGCCGTTTATGAATAGCTACGAAACCCTACACTAAGCATGGCCCGACATGCTCTTGGCCGGTGTTTTAAAGAACACCAACACCATACTCTAAACCGTTCAATATAGCCTTTTGTATAAAAGAAGGATATTTCTCACTAGTCATAAAATACTTCACCTTTCAGACACACGGAGTGAAGATAAATGCGATAAACATAATTATATATAAGGAGGCAGTACCTATTCCCTCAATAAATAACTTGATTATTAATTGCCCTATTTTATAGGCAGTAACATGAACAAAACTTTATCAAAATTACGGAAAAATCAAATCAATACAATCCACATAGCTCTAGTTAATTTTGTTACTTTTAAACTGTCAACATTGCAATCTGATTATGCATGGGAGCAATTTGATTGGCCCAAGAAAGAGAGACATGGAAATTGGTAGTGAGGAACTGCAATCCTGATGTTCACGACCCTCAACTTGCAGACCCTAAGAAGAAGATTTTGCAAAATTCTTACAAATTTCTATAAACGAGTTGAGTAAAAAATGTTTAGTAACTTTACAGACAGCGAGGCGTATGAATATTTCTGGTGCGCTGAAACCCCGTGAAGTATGCAGAGGTAAACAAAAATGTTCCGGACGGAACGTCGAAAACAGTTCCAACTTGGAAACTGCTTTCCAACCGTTGAATTTTAAACGGATTAAAACAATGCTCATAAAGCATGTTTAGCATTCTTGGAATAGTAGTATGGTGAGGTCTTGCCCTGATATAATGAATTATTCTTATTGTAGGTGTAGACTGTAGCCGGCACCGCCCGCGGGTCCTGTCGCTCAAATATTTATACGCCACACGAGAAATTCAAGGTACCTGGCTGGAATTTGCTCTGTCTATCCCAAGTTGTTAGCGGTAATTTAAAACTAAGAATACATCAACTTTGATGATGAACTTTAAAATAGATACGAACCTAACTACTTGATACAATCGGAAAAATCACATCAAAAGCTTGTTATCATGATTAAGTAAATGTCTAAAAGAGTAACGGATCAGACTTTATTGGATTCGCAGTTGCTGTAGGATTTCAGCAATTAATATTTCTTAATTGAATTGATCCATATCACTGTCATGTCAAGAAGCAATTAAAATTACTAGGCAGGTGAATTTTCGAAACATTACAATTCACCTTTTAATTCACATTATCATTGACGACTTTAAGAATTGTCGAGTAATAAACTGCCTGCTGCGGTTCGCATGTGCTATCTTTTTATTATTAAGGTAACATATGCAACGCTTTTCGTCCCACATGAAAACGTGACCAACATATCGACTAATGAAACTAATGAATTTAAATATTTATTAATGTATAACTTAAGTAAGTATGTCGGTAAGACGATTGCTTTGACAGCATGAGGAGTCCGCCATGACAAGTTATCGTGAGCGTAGCAGGATGCTTAGCCAAGTTACCAATCGCTAGCGCTTGGTAGCGTATCGCAGTTTTCTCTCTCTCTGTCACTCTTGCCTATTAGTGCGACAAAGACAGTTAGCTGCCTTTCGCTTACGATTGACATTTAAGCGCTAGCGATTGGCAACTTGGCTAAGCACCCAGACACGGCATGATGCGCCTATTATCTTGTTATTAATTTATTGTTCTGGACGTAGGCCGAATTAGGAGGTATGTAAATGCTCATAATTGGCATAGTGGGCAAGCGGGTTGGCGATTGCAGTAGTGTGTCCCCTATGATGATACTGCTGCCCATCATCAATCTTCTATAAATGAATATTTCAGGGACATTTCAATCCCTCGGTCGACTTTTACGAAGCCCACGGGTTGAGGTGGTGACAAATGTATTCTTACTGCCGATGCCGTCACCACACAATTGTATTGTTTGTCATTAGATCCATAATAGATGTTTTTGAGCAATTCTTTAAGTTATTGAAATTTATTTAAAGGCATTTACGACTGTTCAGTAGGGACTATAGTAAAATTATGTATGTATTACTAAAGTCCAAACCAACCGTTCACGTATAAACCATATTATTGTTACTAAGTATTCGGGTGAAATGAACATTACTATCTGAATATCTAAATATGTCATTACAATCAGTGACTGAATAATTGTAATCAGTGGCTCTGTAAGTGGCATTGTTACTTTGATGATCATAATTGTGATGGCTGTCATAAATTCATAATGTTGGCTTTTGGCGCTCGAACATTGAGTTAAAAGCATTTCATTCAATATTAAATGATAACTGAGTACCTACTGCATAGTTTCAAATTAGGTATATAGGTACCTACATATGTAATTATAATTATAGATGCGCTATAGTCTACATATTACATTGTTGCTTGTTTAAATAGATTTGTCATGATAACACGTTGACAATCAACGGCTCACATTTTAGAGGAGTAATAAATTTTCTTCTCGCTATTAATATAGGGTAACGGCCCCAGTAGCCAGCCAGGAACCAGTAGTCAGCCTTTTCAGTCGTTTTTTGGTCGGGAATTAGACGGTTATTCGAATAATCAAATCGCGGGTACTCAAATAAAAACTCTGATTCCCAATTTGTCGATACGTAGTACGGCAAGTGCAGTGAGGGATTGGGGAAAGCAATAAATTCGTTCTTACAAGGTGGTGTTCGTCGACGAGTGCGCTAGTGTCTTGTCCGCCATATTTTTGACTGCACGTGGTGTTCACTTAAAAGGGAAGAAAACTATATATTGATGTTAAAAGTTATTGATTTCTGTACATGTTTCGTTTATTTATTCGATTCCTCCGTATTTGTGTAGAAATATCATGATCTAACTAATAAATTTAGGGGGCTGACTACTGGATACCTAGTTTTCAACAAAGTATCTAGTGCTCAGCCACTGGGGGCTGACCTTTGGGTTCTTCATTTAATATTTTATTTGTTATTGTTATATAGGGTAAGAGCACCAGTAGTCAGCCTTATAACGCCTTTTTAAAATGTGAACGGTCGGTATTTATTCAGGATAAGTCGGATAAATGAACGGATCACATCGTTACATCAACTGTTAATTACAGTTTTAAAACGAAATAAGAAAAAATATAACATGAATCCTTGAAGTATCGATAATTTAGTTTAAACAAAAAAATGGCACTTTTTCCCAGTACTCAGCCGCCAAAATCCAGTATTCAGCCTTTTCGTGCCCAGTTCTCAGCCTTCGTATATTACTATCATAATGAGATCAAAATCGGCAATATCTATATGAAAATCAAAGATATTAAATATGATTCTTATTCCTTATACTTAACTCTTTTAAATCAAAGACTAACGGCATTAAACCCGTTGGTCGTACGTAACAAGAAATATTTTTCAAGCTCACAGTATGTATATTATCTCCTTATTAATATTAGTATTAATTATAATCAATATAAGAATATTCAAAACTTAAATATAAAAATATCAGCCAAACCTACATAGATCTAATGTTCATTTGTATAGTCGGTCGTATGTAACAGGTTCATTATTTTCCGATAATTTAGTGTTTTCTTGTATTACTAGTCCTCAAAGCTGGTTTAATGAGAGTAAAGTAATTTTTTGGACACAGTATCTATGTTTGTACTTGAGAAGGCTGCTGACATCGAAATAAACGCAATGTATTTTGTTTAGTGAATAAAATGACTGTGACTATGACTATGACATTCTCCTTGCTGGGGAGTTAAACAGGTTCATTACATTAGAAAGAATCGTAACTTTTGAGCTCTTATCATATATTCTTTTATCTGTTTTTGATCGGGTTATATCCGTTAAAACTGCATCATTTTCTGTCAAACCTGATGAATCAATAGAAAAATCTATTTTCTATTTTCTTGTGCCCTTTTTATTGATTTTACTGGCGTCATTCTGGGTTTATTTTGTGTTTAGTTTTTTGTTTGGTTACAGTTTCTTTGTAGCGCCGTTGGGTTGAAAGATATTTCTGTTTTTTCCTAAGACAACAGTTTTTTTTTCTTCTTTATATCTTCTTCTTTTTTCTTTTTGAATCCTTGAATGGAATAGGTGCTACATCATCCATCATATTTAATATAATCATAATAATATATCGGTGGCTGAGTACTAGATCCAAGAAATCTAGTGGTCAGCCGTGATAAAAAATAAAATCAAATGGGGCCGACTACTGGGTTTTATATCAAATTGAATAGGGCATGCCTAACTAAATTTGAAAATTTTAATTTAACGGTCGTAACGGTATATAACAATAACAAATAAAATATTAAATGAAGAACCCAAAGGTTAGCCCCCAGTGGCTGAGCACTAGATACTTTGTTGAAAACTAGGTATCCAGTAGTCAGCCCCCTAAATTTATTAGTTAGATCATGATATTTCTACTTAAATACGGAGGAATCGAATAGATAAACTAATAAATAAACGAAACATTTACAGAAATCAATAACTTTTAACATCAATATATAGTTTTCTTCCCTTTTAAGTGAACACCACGTGCAGTCAAAAATATGGCGGACAAGACACTAGCGCACTCGTCGACGAACACCACCTTGTAAGAACGAATTTATTGCTTTCCCCAATCCCTCACTGCACTTTCCGTGCTACGTATCGACAAATTGGGAATCAGAGTTTTTATTTGAGTACCCGCGATTTGATTATTCGAATAACCGTCAAATTCCCGACCAAAAAACGACTGAAAAGGCCGACTACTGGTTCCTGGCTGGCTACTGGGGCCGTTACCCTACCGTTACGACCGTTAAATTAAATTTTTTAAATTTAGTTAGGCATGCCCTATTCAATTTGATATAAAACCCAGTAGTCGGCCCCATTTGATTTTATTTTTTATCACGGCTGACCACTAGATTTCTTGGATCTAGTACTCAGCCACCGATATATTATTATGATTATATTAAATATGATGGATGATGTAGCACCTATTGCATTCAAGGATTCAAAAAGAAAAAAGAAGAAGATTTAAAGAAGAAAAAAAACTGTTGTCTTAGGAAAAAACAGAAATATCTTTCAACCCAACGGCGCTACAAAGAAACTGTAACCAAACAAAAAACTAAACACAAAATAAACCCAGAATGACGCCAGTAAAATCAATAAAAAGGGCACAAGAAAATAGAAAATAGATTTTTCTATTGATTCATCAGGTTTGACAGAAAATGATGCAGTTTTAACGGATATAACCCGATCAAAAACAGATAAAAGAATATATGATAAGAGCTCAAAAGTTACGATTCTTTCTAATGTAATGAACCTGTTTAACTCCCCAGCAAGGAGAATGTCATAGTCATAGTCACAGTCATTTTATTCACTAAACAAAATACATTGCGTTTATTTCGATGTCAGCAGCCTTCTCAAGTACAAACATAGATACTGTGTCCAAAAAATTACTTTACTCTCATTAAACCAGCTTTGAGGACTAGTAATATAAGAAAACACTAAATTATCGGAAAATAATGAACCTGTTACATACGACCGACTATACAAATGAACATTAGATCTATGTAGGTTTGGCTGATATTTTTATATTTAAGTTTTGAATATTCTTATATTGATTATACTTAATACTAATATTAATAAGGAGATAATATACATACTGTGAGCTTGAAAAATATTTCTTGTTACGTACGACCAACGGGTTTAATGCCGTTAGTCTTTGATTTAAAAGAGTTAAGTATAAGGAATAAGAATCATATTTAATATCTTTGATTTTCATATAGATATTGCCGATTTTGATCTCATTATGATAGTAATATACGAAGGCTGAGAACTGGGCACGAAAAGGCTGAATACTGGATTTTGGCGGCTGAGGACTGGGAAAAAGTGCCATTTTTTGTTTAAACTAAATTATCGATACTTCAAGGATTCATGTTATATTTTTTCTTATTTCGTTTTAAAACTGTAATTAACAGTTGATGTAACGATGTGATCCGTTCATTTATCCGACTTATCCTGAATAAATACCGACCGTTCACATTTTAAAAAGGCGTTATAAGGCTGACTACTGGTGCTCTTACCCTATAAGGAGGGTAAGTGAAATCTTGGAAGCCAAGTTTTTAATATACCCAGAGTTACCTACATAAAATGTGATGAAGACATCACACTCGCAAACTTATCAATTAGTAATTTACTTCAAACGAGTTTTTAGATGACAGATTTATAAATATGTAGGTACATACTAGTAACTAGCTTTTGCCCGCGGCTTCGCACGCGTAGATTTTGGACTTCTATGATAAAAAAATGGTTTGAACCGACTTCAAAAAAGAAGGAGGTTATCATTTCGATTGTATGTAGTTATATACCTATTATGCATGTTACACGGTTTCCTGCAAATAATGAATCCTATTTTGTTTTTTTTTTTCTCATGAGATTCAAAAGTGGCCGAAATAAGTTTAATATTTGTGATATTTTTTTGGGTTTCGCCTTGACTTGTTGGCAATCATTTAATCGAATGTTGTTTCAAAGACAACGGTTCAAGTATTTTCATTTCATCGACAAGTCATTCTGTCGAAGAATAGTTTTTAGTAAATTTAGATCAGGGAATTTTGAATGGTGCTTGAGGTTTTCCTTTACGGGTTCTTATTTTAGTTTGGTTTAAATTTAGTAATATTTATTCCGCAGTTCTAAACTAACCCTGAACCTACTTTGATAGCTGTTCGCTTATGTGTGGGGTCACAGTTGTAACCTAACTTAAACATATTTTAATAGCCGTTCGTTTTTATGTGGGGTCTAGGGATTGCAATCCAGCAGTGTTTTCAATCCAGCTGGATTTTTGCTGGATCGGCGTCAATCCAGCTGGATCCAGCGCGGATCCAGCAGGTAGGAAAAATATCCAAAAAAAACGACTTTTTTGCAATAAAATAGGTTAATTATCAATAATAATAATTAATATAATGAAAGGGAGGATAACAACGCGCTATTTTGTGAGCATTATATATTAAAAAAAATGTAATAATTAAGAAATTAAAAAACACGACTGCCGTTTTAAGCAAACTGAAAAGTAGCAAATAATTCCTTTTTCAGGTTAATTCTCATGAGCGTATCTACATAATAGGGGCTTGTCTTATTACTTACGATATTTTCTTTCGATTGCAGTCGGGAAAACGTTCATTACGCAAAATATAAATATTATGGAGGTTAACCGACTGCAATCGAAACAAAATATAGTAAGTAATAAGACAAACGCCTATATGTAGATACGCTCACAATAATTAACCTGTAAAAGGAATTATTAGTTATCTTTCGGTTCGCTTAAAACGGCAGTCGTGTTCTTAATTATTTTATTTATTTGAAACCTTGTAAAACCGACCCCGCAGAGGGCTCTGAAGCTTCGCTCCGGGGACGTAATATCACCATCTGAAAACTCGCTCTACCTTAGCCCCGATACCCTACGTGAAGTTTTCAAACTAATTAAATGTCTCAAAAATAAAAGAAGCCTTGGCTAAGATGACCACCCTAATATTAAGTAAAAAAATGCGCTGAAGAGTTAACCCTCCTTTGACACTTCTCATTAACCGGTTTTTTACATAGATGTCCCAGATCCCCTTAAAATGTCAGTTATTAAACCTGTATATCAAAAAGGCAATCACGATTAATGTAGTAATTACCGCCCCATAGCCCTTCTAAAAACCTTAAAAAAAAATTGAAACCACTATGTCAAACCGATCATATTCCTTTTGTGAAAAGTCTAAAATATTTAACGATTCGCAAAACGATTTCCGAAAAGGTCGCTCAACATCGTCAGCAGTTTTCAAGTACATAACCGAAGTTTTAAACACAATAATTGACAGAAAATATGCTATGGGTATGTTGTTTGTTTTATATGATATTTTATTGTAAAAAATATTTGGAATAGGTATTAGAGACTCAGCTCACAATTGGTTCAAATCATACCTTACTGGTTGTACACAATGCGAATTGAAATAGAATATCACAACTACATCACAGGTACCATACAAACATTTCAATCAGATAAAACGAATATTACTCGATAAATACCCCAAGGCAGTGTTCTCTGTTGTTTAATTTTTAATATGCCTAAATCTATAGATAAATTTTGTACTCTTTTGGCTGACGATATAATAATACATTATGGCAATGGTGCCACAATGAATTACATTTAAATAATAGCTTAAGTACAACCATTCAAAATATCGTAACCTGGTTGGATGATTAGTTGATTACAATTTAAAGATTAATTTCAATAAAACCAAACTCATGCAATTTAGACCCTACCAAAAATGTAGCATTTTCTCATTCTGAAGCACTACATTGGAATCTGTCCACTCTTTCCCACTTCAAGGCATACAAATAGATTCAACCATAAATTGGAAGGAGCACACTTATTAGCCACGGCCGCCAAGGACTAAGCGCGGGATCGCAGAACCGTTTCAAACACGACGTAAAATAAGTTTATGTAAAGTTACTTATGCATTTTTTGGTGAATTTTATTTGCGGATCCGCAGCGCTGGATCCAGCACTTGCTGCTGGATCTAGCAGACCGAAAAATGCGCTGGATCCAGCTGGATTGCTGGATGCTGGATCCAGCAATTGCAATCCCTAGTGGGGTCGCACTGGTCGCAGTTCTGACCAAACCTAAACCTACTTTGATAGCCGTTTGCTTTTGTGTGGGGTCGCAGTTCTAACCTAAACTAAACCTACTTTGATAGCCGTTTGCTTATATGTGGGGTTGCAGTTCTAACCTAACCTAAACCTATTTGAATAACGTTCATTTCTGCGTGGAATCGCAATGGTCGCAGTTTTAACCTAACCTTAAACTACTTTGATAGCCGTTTGCTTATGTGTGGGGTCGCAGTTCTAACCTAACCTAAACCTACTTTAATAGCCGTTAGTTTCTGTGTGGGGTTGGATTTCAAACCTAACATAAACCTACTTTCAAAGCCGTTCGTTGCTGTGTGGGGTTACTATTCAAACCTAACCTGAACCTCCTTTGGTAGTCGTTCGTTTCTGTGTGGAGTCGCATTTCTAATTTAACCCAAAACCTATTTTGATAGCCGTTCGTTTCTGTGTGGGGTCGCAGTTCTAACCTTTCCTAAACCTAAGTAGAATCTTACCGTATTACATTCTGTTTGAAGTCTGTTTCATTGAACAGCATATTAGTATGACATAATTAAATACTTAATTGCAAATAAACTACACGAATTAGAAAGCTGAATTTACAGCGAGGCGGCCCGCGTACCCGCGCTGCTTATACATAATACTGTCCGCGAGCTGTCAAAGAAACATTTGAAATTCGTTCGCTTTGAATCATATGTCGCCATGCAAAATTGTAGATATTTTTAACGAACAAACAAATAAATATGGTTTTGTCTAGACATAAAAAATAAAACCTCACAATGACCTTTTATGTAGCAAACTGCATTACTTACCAAAATTTAATATTAAAAGTATCTACGTATTCATCGTACCTATGTTACTTGTTTATAACATGGTATGTAGATAAATACCTACATCTTCATTGGCAAGAACACTTCTATGAAGTTTTGAATTAAATAGCCCAACGAATTTGGTTCCTTCATACAAACTTTAACCTTCCATTTAACCCCTATAGGGAATGAATTTTCAAAAAACCTGAAACACGTGTTTACTTATTTATTGTTAAAAACATTCATGTGAAGTTTCGAATAAAATAGCCCAACTAATCTTATGTCCCCACACAAACTTTAACCCTCCATTTAACCCCCATAGGGAATGAATTTTCAAAAAACCTGAAATACGTGTTTACTTATTCATTGTTAAAAACATTCATGTGAAGTTTCGAATAAAATAGCCCAACTAATCTTATTTCCCGATACAAACTTTAACCCTCCATTTAACCCCTTTACGGGATGAATTTTCAAAAATCCGTTCTTAGTGCGCCTCTAAACATTATAAAGAATGTACATGCCAAGTTTGAACTCTCTAGGACCAGCGGTTTGGGCTGTGCGTTGATTTAAGTCAGTCAGTCAGTCAGTCAGGACATTGCCGTTTATATATATAGATTAAAACTTTGACATGCGTTCACTCAAAATTTGTATGCCAGTCATAGTCATTTATTCATTAAACAATATACATTGCGTTTGAATATTACATTAAATTACAATTTTATATTTAAATACTAAAATCGAATAAAATTAACAATATACATTCAATTAATATGTCTACAAAGTTAACAATATAAGGACTCGTATTAAAAATAAACTTACCCCCTTATTCATAAACGTTTGTTAACTTAACAAGCCGCTAATAATTGTTTGTCCCTTTTGCTCATATGGACACATTGTTAAGACCGAAAGGAACACACAATTATTAGCGGCTTGTTAAGTTAACAAACGTTTATGCATAAGGGGGTTAATCTATATCTATAATAACCAGTAATTAAGAAGTCAGAGAAATTTATCGAATTAGGTCACATTGAGAAATAAATATATATATAGTTTAGCTTATATTCCAATTAATCTACTGATTATACCTAATTATTAAAATGTATTCTGCGCTGATAAAAACTCGTCCACCGAATAAAAGCACTTTTTCAATAAATAACCTTTAAGACATTTTTTGAACATAATTTAAATTAGTGACTGACTTCAATGCTGTTGGCAATTTATTGAACAGACTAACTGCCTGGTAAGCCGAAGAATGTTTGACCACCTGCAGTTTAGTGGTTATTATTTTCGGTAAGTCCTTCCTTCTAGTATCTAGACGCTTTTTCCTTTCTTCCAACGTCTCAATATAGTTTAGATATTTTATGATATCGCCAAGAATCACAAGAATATACAGACTAGGCACTGTTAAAATGTCAAAATGAAACTAAGTGAAACTAAATGAACTTTAACATCCTTTGTAGAGGACAAACAAAGGATTTATAGTTTTAAATTAAACCGATGCGATTGTAAAAGCGTGTATCAGCATTAGCATCCATCCGATTTGTGGTTATATTATCTGATATGGTTTTCCAACACGTTTGATACAATTAGGCACTTTGAGCGGCGCCTAATGAAGGACAGCAAATAAAACTAAATTGTCAGCTTTTTGGAAGTGTATAGAATATATTAGACTAGCTTTTGCCCGCGGCTTCGCACGCGTAGATTTTGGACTTCTATGATAAAAAAATGTTTTGAACCGACTTCAAAAAAGAAGGAGGTTATCATTTCGATTGTATGTAGTTATATACCTATTATGCATGTTACACGGTTTCCTGCAAATAATGAATCCTATTTTGTTTTTTTTTCTCATGAGATTCAAAAGTGGCCGAAATAAGTTTAATATTTGTGATATTTTTTTGGGTTTCAATCATTTAATCGAATGTTGTTTCAAAGACAACGGTTCAAGTATTTTCATTTCATCGACAAGTCATTCTGTCGAAGAATAGTTTTTAGTAAATTTAGATCAGGGAATTTTGAATGGTGCTTGAGGTTTTCCTTTACGGGTTCTTATTTTAGTTTGGTTTAAATTTAGTAATATTTATTCCGCAGTTCTAAACTAACCCTGAACCTACTTTGATAGCTGTTCGCTTATGTGTGGGGTCACAGTTGTAACCTAACTTAAACATATTTTAATAGCCGTTCGTTTTTATGTGGGGTCGCACTGGTCGCAGTTCTGACCAAACCTAAACCTACTTTGATAGCCGTTTGCTTATGTGTGGGGTTGCAGTTCTAACCTAACCTAAACCTATTTGAATAACGTTCATTTCTGCGTGGAATCGCAATGGTCGCAGTTTTAACCTAACCTAAACCTACTTTAATAGCCGTTAGTTTCTGTGTGGGGTTGGAGTTCAAACCTAACATAAACCTACTTTCAAAGCCGTTCGTTGCTGTGTGGGGTTACTATTCAAACCTAACCTGAACCTCCTTTGGTAGTCGTTCGTTTCTGTGTGGAGTCGCATTTCTAATTTAACCCAAAACCTATTTTGATAGCCGTTCGTTTCTGTGTGGGGTCGCAGTTCTAACCTTTCCTAAACCTAAGTAGAATCTTACCTTATTACATTCTGTTTGAAGTCTGTTTCATTGAACAGCATATTAGTATGACATAATTAAATACTTAATTGCAAATAAACTACACGAATTAGAAAGCTGAATTTACAGCGAGGCGGCCCGCGTACCCGCGCTGCTTATACATATATACTGTCCGCGAGCTGTCAAACAAACATTTGAAATTCGTTCGCTTTGAATCATATGTCGCCATGCAAAATTGTAGATATTTTTAACGAACAAACAAATAAATATGGTTTTGTCTAGACATAAAAAATAAAACCTCACAATGACCTTTTATGTAGCAAACTGCATTACCAAGGATCGGACAAACGCCCGTCATTTCGAAAAAATAACCCTGTTCTGTACAGTAGAGACTTCCTTATCTTATAATGTTAACATATTTTATTTTATAAGATATATTTTTTAATAACACTATCACAAATTATATATTTAGGAGATCCCAACTCCTTCTTACTTTTATGTACCCTGATTGTGAATTTATGACAAATAAACGACTTAGAATTTTTGATATTGAATTTTGATCTAATGAGTGTATAATTATCTTCTTTAGTTACCGCGATAGCTATACATGAAATAAAACTATTTAAACGAATTATATCGCGTATATTAATTAACGTTGTAACGACGTTTCGAACAATTATGGTGTGCACAAATATCTAAGAATGAGTTGGGATCTCCTAAATAGATACTTTGTGTCCGTATTATAAAAAAAATATCTTAAACAAATATCTTAAATTAATAAAATATGTTAACATCATAAGATAAGGAAGTCTCTACCATACGGCATAGGGTTAAGTTTTCCAAATGACGGACGTTTGTCCGATCCTTGTGCATTACTTACCAAAATTTAATATTAAAAGTATCTACGTATTCATCGTACCTATGTTACTTGTTTATAACATGGTATGTAGATAAATACCTACATCTTCATTGGCAAGAACACTTCTATGAAGTTTTGAATTAAATAGCCCAACGAATTTGGTTCCTTCATACAAACTTTAACCTTCCATTTAACCCCTATAGGGAATGAATTTTCAAAAAACCTGAAACACGTGTTTACTTATTTATTGTTAAAAACATTCATGTGAAGTTTCGAATAAAATAGCCCAACTAATCTTATTTCCCCATACAAACTTTAACCCTCCATTTAACCCCCATAGGGAATGAATTTTCAAAAAACCTGAAATACGTGTTTACTTATTTATTGTTTAAAACATTCATGTGAAGTTTCAAATAAAATAGCCCAACCAATCTTATTTCCCCATACAAACTTTAACCCTCCATTTAACCCCTTTAAGGGATGAATTTTCAAAAAACCTGAAAAATATGTTTACTTATTTATTATTAAAAACATTCCTGTGAAGTTTCGAATAAAATAGCCCAACTAATCTTATGTCCCCACACAAACTTTAACCCTCCATTTAACCCCCATAGGGAATGAATTTTCAAAAAACCTGAAATACGTGTTTACTTATTTATTGTTAAAAACATTCATGTGAAGTTTCGAATAAAATAGCCCAACTAATCTTATTTCCCGATACAAACTTTAACCCTCCATTTAACCCCTTTAAGGGATGAATTTTCAAAAGACCTGAAACACGTGTTTACTTATTTATTATTAAAAACATTCCTGTGAAGTTTCGAATAAAATAGCTCAACTAATCTTATTTCCCCATACAAACTTTAACCCCCCATTAAACCCCTTTACGGGATGAATTTTCAAAAATCCGTTCTTAGTGCGCCTCTAAACATTATAAAGAATGTACATGCCAAGTTTGAACTCTCTAGGACCAGCGGTTTGGGCTGTGCGTTGATTTAAGTCAGTCAGTCAGTCAGTCAGGACATTGACGTTTATATATATAGATTTCCATAAAACGTTATTTGATAGAAGATTGATGCCCGCTTTCCACTGCGAGCGGAGCTTTAACTTTCACTCCTGCTGTGACTCGCAGCCGTCAACTGAATAATAGTCCTTACCGAGCGATGAACGTGATACGGAACCATTAATGAGTCCGCTCCGCTCGCAGTGGAAAGCGGACATGATAAATAATAATAATAAATAAATATCTTGGGACATCTTACACAAATCGACCTAATCCCACGGTAAGCTCAATTAAGGCTTGTGATGTGGGATATATAGATACTTAAATACATAGACAGCCATGACCAAGGAACAAATATTTGTGATAAATAAATACACAAATCATGCCCTCGCCGGGATTCGAATCCGGAACCTCCAGCTTCGTAGGCAGGGTCACTACCAACTAGTCTACGCAGGCTGACAATGATGATGCGCAGGAACGTCATCATAGTGGACACTTAACTGCGATCGCCAATCCGCTTGCCCAGCGTAGCGATCATGGGCATTTACCTCCTAATGTGTCTATAGTAGGTATACGCATAACTATTTCATAGGGGAGGCTGACTTACATCCAGCAGTCGACTGCGATAGGCTGATGATGTGATGTGAAAGCGTTAAGTACGCCACTTGTACTTTTTATGTACCTACTCGTAATATAGCGAATTAAAGTTGTTGAGAAATTGTTCAGAATTCATCGAGCATAGGTACGAAACATCGTTTTGAAAATGTATTGTAAGGTAAGTTCCGGTTTTGTATTAAGTTTACAAAGTACGAAGATACAGTAGGTATATGTAGTTATGGTACAAATATTATATGGTATTTCTTATTTCATAGGAATGAGTTAGTGGTGGTATGCTAGATATTTATTAATGAGTATTTTGTTGACACTTGACTGTTCTTTTGATATAAATACTTATTTTATATTTGCACATGACGCAATCATACATAATGTTGGTAATTATAAGGAGATGTTTTAAATTTTATACCCAATTAGCTGCAGCATAGTCAAAATGATGAAAGGGTCTGGCAGGCTAAGCGAAAAAGAAACGTCTCGAGCGACTGAATTGGTAATTATTTCTGATTAGGTACCTGGGTGCTTAGCCAAGTTGCCAATCGCTAGCGCTTCATCGTTAATCGCAGCTAACTGTCTTTGTCGCACTAATATGAAAGAGTGACAGAGAGGGAAAACTACGTTACGCTACTAAGCGCTAGCGATTGGCATCTTGGCTAAGCACCCTGTAAGTCCATACATACTCTATGCTTAATATCAGCATGCTTAGCCAAGATTTCATGCCAACAATAAGCGATAAGTAAGTAATAAATGTATTCATCATCATCATCATCATCATATCAGCCGAAAGACGTCCACTGCTGAACATAGGCCTCCCCCAAAGATTGCCACAATGACCGGTCCTGCGCCACCCGCATCCAGCGGACTCCTGCGACCTTCACCAGGTCATCGGTCCACCTTGTGGGGGGCCTACCCACGCTACGCCTTCCGGTACGTGGCCGCCACTCAAGAACCTTCCCGCCCCAACGGCCATCGGTTCTACGCGCAATGTGCCCCGCCCACTGCCACTTCAGTTTAGCGATTCGGAGAGCTATTTCGGTTACTTTGGTTCTGCTGCGGATGGTCTCATTTTTAATCCGATCACGCAGAGAGACTCCTAGCATAGCCCTCTCCATTGCCCTTTGGGTGACTTTGAGCCTTCTTATGAGGCCCATTGTAAGCGGCCACGTTTCAGTACCGTATGTCATCACTGGCAACACACACTGATTAAAGACTTTCGTCTTCAAACACTGCGGAATATTGGACGAAAATATGTGTCGTAGCTTCCCGAACGCTGCCCAACCGAGTCGGATTCGACGATTGACCTCTTTCTCGAAGTTGGACCTACCTAACTGAATAGTTTGCCCTAGGTATATATATTCGTCTACAACTTCGAGTGTAAAGTCTCCGATTATTACGGGAGTTGGTGCTACATGGGAATTCGACATGATTTTCGTCTTATCCATGTTCATCCTAAGACCAACTCGCTCGGAGGCTTTACTGAGGTCAACGAGCATAGTACTTAAGTCCTCCAAGGTCTCAGCCAAGACTACTATATCGTCAGCGAATCGAAGGTGAGTGAGGTACTCGCCGTTTATGTTGATACCCAGCCTTCTCCAGTCCAGAGTCTTAAAGACATCCTCCAGTGCAGCGGTAAACAGCTTAGGGGAGATGACATCTCCTTGCCTAACTCCCCGCTGCAGCAGAATAGGTTTCGAGCTCTGGTCTTGGAGTCGGACTGACATTGTGGCGCTCTCGTATAAACACTTCAACACCTCGATATAGCGGTAGTCGACTTGGCACCGTTGGAGAGACTGTAGTACTGCCCATGTTTCGATCGAATCGAAGGCTTTCTCGTAGTCCACAAACGCTAAACAGAGGGGCAGGTTATATTCTTCGGTCTTCTGTATAACCTGGCGAAGCGTATGGATGTGGTCTACGGTACTAAAGCCTCTTCGGAAACCGGCTTGTTCGGGAGGCTGGAAGTCATCAAGCCTGCGTGCAAAACGATTCGTAATGACTCTTGAAAACAGCTTATAGACATGGCTCAGAAGTGAGATGGGTCGGTAGTTCTTCAATAAAGCGTTGTCACCTTTTTTTGAAGAACAGTACCACCACACCTCTGTTCCATGCCTTTGGCGTTCTCCCTTCCAGTAAGACGGAATTGAACAACTTCTGAAGGGCCGTAAGGATCGGTTTACCACCCGCCTTCAGAAGCTCAGCTGTAATTCCGTCCTCCCCAGGCGCCTTGTTATTTTTGAGCTGTTCAAGAGCCATTCTAATCTCGCACAGGCTGATGTCCGGGATATCTTCTGTATAGTGTCGGGTCAGTCTAGCTCTGAGGTCTTCCGCTAGATCAACTTCGGGTCTGCTAGTTGACGTGTACAGCTGTCCATAAAAACCCTCTATCTCACTCAGCAGCTCAGATCTGGATGTGACGATTCTACCATCCTCAGTCTTTAATTTGGCGAGCTGGCTTTGCCCAACAGACAGATCCCTTGCAAAAACTTTAGAGCCCTTGTTCCGCTCGATGGATTCTTCTATACACTTGGTACGGAATTGGCGCATATCGCGTTTGAGGGACTTAGAGATCTGTCTGTTGAGCTGCCGGTATAAGTCGCATCAACTGAGGATTGTAGAACCAGTTCACTTCTTTTTTCCATTAGCTTCTGAGTGGAGTCTGAGAGCTTTCTGGTCTTATTTGTCCGCTGGGTCTTAAAAAACTTAGACCCAGCGCTATGGACAGCTTCCACAAACCCGTCGTTGAATACGTCCACATCATCGCCTAGGCAATCGAAACGGTTTTGGAGTTCCAACTGAAAGCTCTCGGGGTTTTGGAGATGGAGTGCAGGACGGAGCGTAGACTTCATCAGTCGCGAGCGTTCTAGCTTAGGACATATATTCAACGTGCCTCTTACCAGGCGGTGATCGCTACCGGTTTTAACCGTACTGAT